>JABUIW010000025.1:4815710-4844147 GCA_013363375.1 Menidia beryllina | reverse complement strand
TGTGTGTGTGTGTGTGTGTGTGTGTGTGTGTGTGTGTGTGTGTGTGTATTCGGAGTACAAGTGTGATGAAAACAGGAGGTTGGCATGGATGAGGATATAGACAAACTATGTATTTGTGATGTATTTGTTAATCATCAGAGGAGCGAAGCTTCTGTACTGGGATGAATTTAGAAAGAAAGAAGAACACGTGTTGAAATCATTGCAGCTCTACTGTAGGAATGATATTGACACTGAATTTGACTAAATGTGGTCTGAGATTCACTTACTTTGAGTTTTTCTCTAGATTTCAGCCCTCTAAAAACTTAAACAAATCTTTTATTTCAAATGGATTCCTAATGAGCCTTTTTTGTTCTTTTTTTTAACATTTCTGTTCAATATAGCATTCTGTATAAATTGGATTTATACGTTTTTTAAAGGTGAGCTAAAAGCTTTTGCTTTTTTCAAATGAATAGCAAATACCATCTTAACATATTACAAAGTTTCTGCTTTGAATGAGGAAAAAAATCCTATAATGTGAAATCATCATGAGCTCCAAATGATTTGGACACTGATTTAAAATCCCTCTTGGATTGATGGGCAGCAACAGTTGCTTCTCTAAAATTATTTCTGATGTGTTTCCTCCTTGAAACTGCATTGATTTGCCTGGCTGCTTCTCATCCTCTTCATTTTTATGGAAGCTGTAAAAATGTTTTCTTACACTTCTTAGAGTTCTTTTTGCTAAATGAAATATTATATAAACTGGTCAAATATGAGGTAGATTTTGTTGGGGTAAGGACTGGTTAATGTTTGGGTCCATTCACCCAAAAATGCAACTAGCTTTTTGAGCAGATTAAATACATTACTTCCGACTTCAACAAAAGAAGTCAAATGAAAAGAAATATTACACTCATCCCTGCAAAAATCTATCAACTTCTTTGTGTTTGTGGTAAACACGCTGCTCTGAGCCAATGCTGTTGGCTTATTTTCCCGGTTGGCACAAATATCAGAGCGCTGCTCCTGTGGGCGAGCTGTCACCACCTCCACAATCAGCCTCTGTCCACCGGCTTATGCCCTCCCTGCCACAAACCTCACCTCTCCTTCAGCTGCGCTCAGCGTGTGAGCGTGTATTGAGGTAAGAAATTAACTTTTTTTTTCTCCCTGAAGGCATGATTTACCCCCCCCCTGTGGGATTTCTGGCTGGCATCTCGGGGTCAGTTGTAATGAAACAGGGACCAGAAGCATTTGCGTTCCGCAAGAGTAAAACACTTGGATTTACGTGGTTTAATTTTAATTTAAATTTCTTTTCCTCTCGCGGTGTGCTGGGAAAACAGCTGGTCGAATCCTTTAATGAAGCCCATGTACAGTGGGGGAAATAAGTATTTGACCCCTTGCTGATTTTGCAGGTTTGCCCACTTACAAAGAATGCAACAATCTATAACTTTAATCATATGTACATTCTAACAGTGAAAGACAGAATCCCAAAGAAAATTCCAGAAAATCACATCATATGAATTTATAAAAATTGATAACCATCTGATGAGGAAAAATAAGCATTCTTTGTAAGTGGGCAAACCTGCAAAATCAGCAAGGGGTCAAATACTTATTTCCCCCACTGTATGTATGCGCAGTACTCAGGACAATCCCGTCACATGGTACAAGCCCTTAGAGGGCCGAACTGAGAGTAGGACGCGTGTGCTTGTGTTGTGACTGCGACAAAATTTGTATACAACCCAACTGGTCCGGCAACTTTGTGGCATGTCATGGTGGTGCAGATTGTGACAAAACCTGTTAGTTTTGAAAGGAAAAAAAAAAGGGAAAGCGTAAAGTGGGAGCAAGGAGAGGAAGTGGCCAATGAGGAAGATGAAATCCAACTTCCTCTTCCTTCACCGGCCTCCAGAGCAACAAGAAGGTCAGATTCAACCGTTAAAACCACAGCGCTGTCCCATTGTTGTGGCTCCTTTTTCCCTGAGAAGCTTATGGGAGCAAAGATGGACAATAACTCTAATCTTTCGTATCTATCGATGTAGTGAGAGCTGAATAGGTGACATCATTTCCAAGAGAAAGGGTCCCTCTGCTTGTCCGGGAGGAGAGTGAACCCGAAAGCACTCGTTTTGGGAGCAAAGGAACCAAATTAGGATGGAAAATAATCTCAGGCTGTCTGTGGCAAACCCCTTCTCATTCACATCCACAATGGACAGCCGGATAATATTCTCCTTTACCATTGAATAGCTGACACCTGGAAGATTTGTTTTCACACAGGCCCTAAGGCTGGACAACCCCACCCCAAACCTATAAGCAAGCAAGTCCCTGCACAACATCCTCCAGGGTGGGGGAACATGAGCAATGTGTGGCTTTTGTAATTTTTCCACCCTTTCTTTCTTCTACTTTTGGCTCCTTTCTGAAAGAATAATCGCGTCCTTCTCTCCTGAGAGATATTTCCCTGTCTTACAAAAGACTGAAAAGATTGTCTCTCTTTTCTTGAGATGAAAAAAAGCAGGAAGGTGGTTAAAAGGGGGGGGGGGGGGGGGTACACGGCAGTTTTTCTCACAATGATAAAATTTCTCTTAAGGAATTCATGACACCCAACTGTCAGGGAGATTTGGTGCAGGCATCAATGCTCCAGTGACTGCCAGTAAACAGAAATAGACTCTTAGATTTGCTTATATTGACTTATGTAACTTTTGTAATTTCTCTCCCTGACAGATTGATATTTGTTAGGATAGCTTGTCTATGCTGTGCATCGTGTGATAACTGGGGCTGCAATTTATTTACATATTAGCTGAATTTAGTCAAATACCGAGACGTGGAGAACGGCTCCACTGTTCCCACCCACCAGCGAGGCCGCAGTCACGCTGATCAGAGAGATAAATGTCGAATTCTGCCTGGTAAAGCATATTACGCACTGTCTCTCAGGTCACACTGCCGCCCTGTTTGGATAGCTTCAGTTTGGAACAGAAGTGCTACAAAAAAGTGGCCCACGGAATGATAAAATAGCTTCCTATATATTACAGAAATGACTCGTACTGAGTGTATGTTAAGTGTTAAGTCAGCCACTCTGACACATCACTGTTCACCTCAGGGAGTTCATCTCTACAGCTGCCCCCTGGTGTTGGTCAGGGGCAGCATTTCTCAAAAGTATTGTGGATTTCACCAGGCCGACGTCGGTGCTACTGTCTCCAAACAGCAAGAGGGGGTCCCGGTTCAAAATTCTTAGCAAACCAGGAGCCTCAATTTGATTTGAATTACAGTTGTGCTGTCCTTATGTTACCACAAGTGTCCATGAAAGCAGAAAGGAAAGAGAATTTGATTATATCTGGATGTGTATGCATTGATGCATTATGCATCAGTGTAGCTTGTTGTTGTTTCTTTGAAGACCACAAATGACCGCTATCTTGATTATTGTCAAAGCTTTGACTGAGATTCCTGCGTTTTCAGAAAGTCCAAGGCCTTTTCGTACATTCGCATCACTTACTTAACATCCCGGCACCATCAACACGGCCCAAAAGCGACCTTTTTTCCACTCTGAGTGACCTCTTCAGAACTGGCTGTCTCAAGGGGGCATCAGATGTCTGAGCTGCTGCCCTTGGGTCACAGATACACAGCCCAGGAGTCTTGCACTAACTGGCATCAGTGCAAGGACTTTGATCCATTCTTGGCTTTCCTGAAGTTGACCATGTGCAATTTACATACAGAGAAGACATTTTTTATACAATTTTTATATTATTTTGTACAAAGGGTTTGAGACGGCATTTTTCCATGCATCTGATGTAAATCAGTAGACTATTATCGTTGTACTTCTGCACACTGTCCATTGACAACAAATATTTATTTTAAAGCCATGCAATAGTTTAGCTCTGCCACTAGGGGGAGACATTGCCAATATCATGGCGCTTTTCCTCAGCAGCCTCTCCCAGTAGTCGTAAAAAACACCAATACAATTTTTAACTGACAATTTACTGAGATTTTCCGCCCTATAGCTTACATAGACGGATTTATTTAGACAAATAAAAGTCAGATTTCCTCTTTTCATCTGCCTCGCGTGATCACATCCGTGCACAGTCGATAGTTTCGACCAAGTATATTGTCATTCAATAAAGTCAATGTGGCTTTTTACTCCTAAAATATGTAACTTCTGACCACATTTTCATGTGAGCCGACAAAATCACGCACCCGAAAGCTCAGTGTATTATTTATTTATTTATTCTACCTCGTGCTCTTCCCACGATGACTGAATCTTGCGATAGTTCCTGAACGTAGCACTGACGTCGACTCCTCAGTGTGAAACTAGCAGCTGTCACGCTGGTTTGTGTGAGCAGAGCCCCTCAAGAACGACACGAACTCGAGGTTTTTCGAAGGTAAGGGACTGCTGACATTATAGTTATATTTGGACTACATTAAGCCGCTTTATATGCTAGTATTTATTGTTATGTTCTAAGTTGAGTTGAATGCCCGAGTCGTTAGCCGACTAGCAAGAACAAACTGCTCGGTTAACTGCTAACAGCTGGGAAACGACAACAAACGTGTGTCACGTCCCGGACAATCCGTGCGTACACGTGCCCCCCCCCCAGAAACTTCATGTTTTTATTGAAGAAAGTTAGGCGAAGGACAGTTACTTTTTGTATCGTGCACTTTGACTGTAGATATGTAGACACGTTGAGAGGCATCCGAACAAGGTTTCAACATTCAGCTAAAGTAAGCTAAGTTACCTCCAGTTTACGCATTACGCCATCACCTGGAGGGATTTAATCACCCACTTCACCCTTTAACACACACTCACTTAATTCCACTAACTCGAGAAACAACTCAAGAACCGTCTAAATAAGTTAAATTACATGTGGGGCTGATGCCAGTCTTCTTATTGAGCAACTTTCAACCTTTTCGTATGATCAACAACAGAACTGAAAACGTCTCTTTAAGCCACTAGCTGGACTATTAATAGTTTCTAGTTAGCCTTGCTGGTTTACCACAGAGCAAAGTGGGCTACTGCCCTATTTTCTGAAACCTGCAGGGCTACTAAAATCTCCAGTTTTGATATAATGCAAAACCACGAATGGATCGACTTATTCACCCATCAAACCGTGGTTTTGCATTATCAAAAGAAGGGTTAAGTTATGTAAAATCAGGAGATATGCAGTGTTTATAGGCTCTGTACATGGTAAAGACACTGTTACTGAAACCATTCTTATTTAAAACATTAATATAATAATATTTTCAGTGATAAACATATATTTTAGGTATTTAGTTAGAGCTTGCAGTTTAGTCCCTTTCATTTGTGTCGTATCATATCATTAGACCATTAACACTGAAACATACATGGCAGAATAGAGGGCTGTAATTGTATTTGCTGAATCTTAAAGTGGTCAGATTAGTCATGGGAAAGAAGATATGTTACTGTCTTTTTATTTTTTTCAATCAAGATGTTGAAAGTGCAATATTTTCCTGTGATATCTGGTAAATATGAAGTGTAAAGCAACTCATAATGTCTGTTTAAGTGTTAGACTGCCTGCACCAGACTTTAATGTGGTTTAGACTTTAAAGTTTAATGTGGATATGCAACTAAAAATATTGCCTTGTAGTTAAAGCCCTTTTAAGACATTTAATCTGCATACCCAAACCTTTAGATTCATCCTAAACTATCACCAAGGAGAAATTAGCTTCTCTGATATTAGTCGCTAATAAAAATCAGTTGATAATTACCGTAACTTCACCTTTCCATCTTTTTCAGTGTTTTCCCAGAATGGCTCGCGGACACCAGAAGATTCAGTCTCAGCAGAAGAATGCTAAGAAGCAGGCGGAGATGAAGAAAGCCAAGGGTCACGATCAGAAGACGGCAGCCAAAGCCGCGCTAGTGTTCACCTGCGCCGTGTGCAGGGTAAGCATGGGAGCCCAGAGGCATCCCGCCCGTCCAGCACAGGTTTCATGAATGTGTGTAGTGATCGGATCTCTTCCCACAGTCCCAGATGCCCGACCCAAAAACGTTCAAGCAGCACTTCGAGAGCAAGCACCCCAAATCTCCTCTGCCCCCCGAGTTAGAGGGAGTGGAGGCATGAACGGCCACTATGGATACCAACCACCACAAGGCCCCGTACCAGCCGTGCACTTGACAGTAATGGATGATTTAATGTACCCACCCCGATACAGTTGTCTTTATCTTTTCCCTTTTACATACCAGGTTGCCTTTGACGCAATGCCTCTTCCCAGTCCTACTTGTCCGTACTTGTGTTTAAACACATGCAGGGATAGATCCCCTCGTAGTTGTAACTTTGGGGCTGCTTAATAATTAATTAATGAACACAGACTCACTGCCTGATGAGTTGAGCATAAGGAATATTTCTCACCGCTAGCTATTGTTCCTCTTAATCCAGAGCTTTATACACTATGAGGTAGAACACAGTATCCTCACAAAGCATGGATGAGGCATGAGCAGAGCATTTCTGACTTAGCTGCACATGAGGTGGTGACAAGTATGACCTAATTTATTTTAACTGTGCTTTGAGAACAGAATCAAAAGGAGGCTGTGACACGTTTCCTCAGTGGTGCGCTCTGTAATTCTTCCACGGCGCTGTGTGCCCTGTTATACTGCAAACCTTCATCTGGCTAATCCAGTTGTGATGTTAAGTCATGAAAATGTGAAACTTTTCCAGCCAACAAGCAGCTACAAAAATATTCATGAATACAAGCAACCTTTCTATGCTTGGGAAACGAATGTATGCCTCAATTGTGTATTATACCATTGTAATAAATTTTACTTTGTTGTACATCTGCCTTGTGGAATTTTGATTTCTTTGTTAGTGTTTTTGTTAGACAGACAATCAAGTGGTGAAATTGCCCTTTTCAATGCACTGTTATGTAAAGAACCCTCCCTGTCTGGCCTGATGGGAAAATCCCAGGTGTGCCAATTTCAGGGATACCTGTGTTTGGCTTCTTGTTTTTCTGGTTTGCTGTGTTAAAATAATTTTGTCAAACAGCTGAAAAGCTTTCCTATTTGGTCATTTCCACATTTGTCCTCCCACACTTACTTATTGTAAATCCCCATGACTATCGGCTGTTTACTTGTTCCATGTTACGTCTTGCAAACAGAGATCTGAAAAAACAGCTCAAACTAAAGCATGCAGTCAGCTCAGACCTGATCTGGTTTTATCTAACTTACCATGTAAAAAAAACCCTACCGTTGTAAGTCAAGAGTATTTACTCAGTTTATAAAAGTAACATCATTTCTATCCATATGACTTTTTAATCATGTTTGGTGAAATAGCTTTGATTTCTTTTTTTTCTCACTTCTCAAAGGGAAAAACAACAGGCTTAAATTCCACTGTCTGTTGCTTTAAGTCTTTGAGTAACTCGCCTCAATGAGTCATAGCCCTCATTGTTCCCCTGCCTCCTCACACATGCAGTAACCCACATCCTTCCTTCCCATCTGTAAACTTGTGAATGAAAAAACACCACACATCTTCATTCATGCAAACATGACTCTGGGTGCTCTGGTCTCTCTTTGAAATAAATCACTGAAATGAGTTGTTTTAATTGGGTTGAAGTATTCTCCCCAGCCAGAGATCACCGGTTCCAGGCGCAAATCAAGTTCTAACTGTTGTTGATTATAAAGAAACAATGGAACTCTGCCCTTTAGGCTACTGTGGAAGAATACTATTCGCCACATAATGTGAAGTTGTTGGTAATATTGGATCTTTCCTTTGATGAAGCAACTCAGACTTCTGAATCATAGGAGTCTGCAGCTGCCATGGCAACGCACTGTTCCTGTATCATTATTTCTGCCTTGGCACACAAATGTGAGAATATAATGTCTGTGCCATTTACGCCCTTGTTTCAGAGGGAAAAAAAACACAAGAGCTAAATGCAAAAAAAGCAAGGCACGTTCATTGGAAAGCTGATAAATCAATTATCTTCTGTTCCAAACTGATAGAATAATTATTTAGTCCCCACATTTCTCTTTACATCTTAGCCCCGTTAGTCATAGTTCCTTTGCAAATAGTGAAAGTATTGTCACATAAGGAAGACTACACAGGCAAAGATGTCCTCTGGCTTAGTTTTTTTCCGAGGGCAGAGCAGTGGAACTGGATTAACACGTGTTGGGCTGGTCTACTGGTTGGGATTATAACTGAGTTTTAGTAGGCTTGTCTAAAAGTGCATGTGGTTAAAAAGCTCTCCTCAAACCTGAAATGTTATCTTTTACTTACGTATATTTGCAAATCGTTTGGCTCATTCCTTCACAGGCATGGATTTATTTTGCATCACATTTTGCATATTTTACAACTAGCTTCAGTAAAAAACTAGTTGACAATCATAACTCCAAGTATATGGTCACATTTACCCATTTTGCATACCAATTACATGCAGTTAAGGCCTGAAACTGCACCTTTCTCAATTAAAAGATATTTACTTGGAAGGCCACTTGACAAATGGCTTTAATGTACATGTCTTCTCAAAAAGATCTGTTAACAATATCTGCATTCATTTTTTTATGTGTATCTAAACCTAAATCACCAAGCCCTAGTTTCCAGATGATCAGAGAACTACTTGCTTTTACAATTGTGAGATAAAAGCTAAAATGGAGTTGCTTTTCAGCACAAAAACTACAGTTTTCTTTCTTTTCACATCACATTTGTCCGTTATGAAACACAGGAGAATGTACGTTTGGGCGAATGTCAAGATATTTGAGAAAGATCTCACCAACTATATGTCCCGAACCCTTTGCAAAAACGTTTATATAACGTTCATTCAGTTTTTAAACTCACAAAGACAGACTCCATGTATAGAGAGAAATAAGGAAAAGATAGACAAAATGTCTGTTTCCTTTCCTATCCTTTTTTGTAAACATATAAGATAACCTAATCGCGGGTTTGGTAAACGATTTGAACAATTCCTTAAATCTTTAATGACTTTTACACCACCTGACTTCAAAATTTTGCCTCTCAATTTGGTTGCCCTAGCAACTCTCTTCTGACGTCATCAGTCCCGGTGCGACCCTGCTGCTCTGTCTTTGATTGGAGGGAAACCCCGTGGATGAGCAGGAGAGATCATCAGCTGTGCGGACGGGAATCAGCAGCGACATCGTTAAACTGCACTCGCAGGTTGGTCCAATATCATTTTATTTTATGAATAGAGGCTACGCGCAACGGTAATTCGGTTAATGTTTTACGGGCGCACTCTCAGTCGCGCCTTTAGCGCCGCTTTTGGGGACCGTGGGTTGAAATCACTGATGCTCCGCGGCTCAGTCATTGTTCGGCGGTTGCTGAATGAGAAGTGCAAGTTGCTGCACGTTTAGGCGTCTCTTCGTGCTTTCGGGGCGTTTGTAATGCCGCTTTTGAGCACAGAAACGTAGGTTTATTAAACGAATCCGGGCTAAAATGAACGGTAATTATCTACAAAGACAACAGCTCCGGTTTGTTTTCCGGGAAGCGAAAAAGGGCGTTCACTGTGAACTGAAGTAAGCTAGGCTCTTTTGATTTGGTGACACGGCTATTGTTTTACCCCCCCCCCCGTGTTAGCTTAACTGCTAGGCCTTCCTGGTATTAAACTGATAATGTCGAATTTTAGTAACCTAAAAAAAGTGCTATTGCCACGGTCTGTACACCGGACATAGTACAATCTGGGTGGGCAGGTGTGTGCGTGTGTGCGCGCGTGAGTGTGAGTGGGTGGGTGACGTGAAACTGGGTGGCCGACATTCCTCTGAAGGGCGCAGGTGTCTGGGTGCTGGGAAATCTGTTCTTGTGGATTAAAAAAAAATGGATGGACTCATAGGGTTAGAACACAGAAGTCTGTAATTTAAAAAAATGCAATAAAATGAAGACGTCTCTTTGATTATACTTAACCTGAAAACCTGTATGTTAAAACTTTTTTAAATCTTATGGTAATTTGATGATGAGCTAACCAACCATGATATTATAATCAATGATAGAAACCACTGACCATTAGTTAGTGTGCTTTAAGTCATTGCCTGTTATTATTTCTAAGCTTGTGGTTGATACTTAAAGACTACAGTTACCACGTAAAAAGGACTGCCTGAACCCATTGTCTGACTGGCTTCAGAGGAACAAAAAAGCTGTCCTAATTCAAGTCATTTTAATGACTTCTTTCTGTCTTTTTATATCTTTTTTCGTGCATGTTTTTTTTCTCCCCTGCGAAACACGCCCCTCAGAGATCTTCCCAAAAGAAAAAGTCTCTGTTAAAGGATTTAGTCTTTCAGGGTCTTTGTGGACAAAGCACATCAAACTGTCCAAATCTTTAGTTTTGAGGATTTTTTTTTCCATAAAATTTTTCGGGGTTTTGTGGTCTTTAACAGTTAGCATTTAAATCTATAGATAAAATATTTAGAATTTCTGTGAACCCCCCACACCTTTAGCTATTTCTTTGGGATCTAATGAAAACACATTGGTGCTAATTGATTCAGATAACTGAGAAGAAATTGTATTTTACAGGTAGGACAGAATGTTTCCTTGTGACACACTCTTGTAAAATCTCTCTAAGATCTCTGCCCCGTTCTTTCCTGACCCACACAGAAGTCATGGCAGACAAGGAGGACCTGGTACAGAAAGCCAAGCTGGCCGAGCAGGCCGAACGTTACGATGACATGGCGGCATCCATGAAGGCCGTCACAGAGGAGGGCTCGGAGCTCAACAACGAGGAGCGCAACCTGCTCTCGGTCGCCTACAAGAATGTGGTGGGGGCTCGAAGGTCCTCGTGGAGGGTCGTGTCCAGCATGGAGCAGAAATCTGATGACGACGCCAAGAAAGCACTGGCCACGGAGTACAGAGGGAAAATCGAGAAGGAGCTGAATGACATCTGCAAAGAAGTTCTGGTAAGCAGCAGAGATCATTGGTGGATTACTCGGAATAGTACGATTCAGTTAATGGCCGAAGTAATGGGCATCCAGCCCTTCACTGTAGGGCTAATGGTCTGACCAGTGTATCTGTCAGAGATATGAATGGATGCTGGCTACTTTGCATTGTATATTTGCCAGAGAAGGTTTCCCTCAAAGACACCCAGACGCACTAACAGTAGTGTAAATTCTTCTTTGCTTTACGAAAAATGTAGGAGATTATTAATACAATATCCCATCAGGAATGAAAAAGCAGCTGCCCAGTGTGTTTAATGGGATATTTTCAGAATAATCAAGGTCATCCCTGCGTCCTGTGTCCTTTTACACCTCAGTGGTCACCGACATCAGGCCTGGCCTTTTGCGCAGTAGGGACACCTACTGGGCGGCTGCAGTGATTTCATGAGTATCCGAGCATCATTTAAGTGGATGGCCATAAAAAAACCATGTGCTAAGAGGCGGACTCAGATTTGTCTGTAGCATGGCAACTGTCCCCATAAAAAGCATAACAACGCTTTTGTTGCTCAGTTACATCAGTTGTCCTCACAAATCAGGCTGAAGGCAAATTATTGGAGTTGAAAATGGCAAATGCTCAAGAGTAGCTGAAGCTTCATGTTGCCATAGAAGCCTCATGGACAGAAAGCCCTCCTATTCTATAGGTGTTTTAATATTGTGGGTGAACATTACTTTGTATGAATAAGTCTGATGTGCACATTCACTTCCACTGTTGGAATGTAATTCAGGACTCAGCATGAGTTTGCCGTACCTAAATGTGCTTCCCTCTAGGGAAATTTGAATAATTACGAGTGTTACTAAACAATGTCTAACCTGGACAATGACTGTGTTGTTAAGGAATGCAGGAAGTGAACATCCTGCGGAGAGCTGGAGCTTCACTTTAAAGCAAATGTGAAAGCTCAGGCGCTGTTCTGTTCAATTTGCAGGAGCTGCTTGACAAATTTCTGATCCCCAAAGCAACGCCCGCTGACAGCAAAGTCTTCTACCTGAAGATGAAGGGAGACTACTTCCGCTACCTGGCTGAGGTGGCAGCTGGAGAGGCCAAGGATGGTGAGGAAAACGCCCCCTGAGCACTGCTCATCATCTCTCCGAAGGGTCATGCAGTCACTGGGGGGGGGGGCTCCAGCAGCGGTGGGTCAGGCCCAGTTCTTACCCGGTCTGGGACATGGGGGTTAGACTGATGGGGCGAGGTGTGCGGATTTTTGTGGTCCCATAAATCCTTCACAGTACAAGCGCCCTGGAATTGTTTCAAGTGTTTGTAGCCAGAATACCGACATCCTATTCGTCCTTGACCTACAACTGTCAGCCGTAATGCAGGCAGGGGCTGCCGCTGGGTTGTCATGGCAACAGGAGCAGCACCAGGGTGTTGGCTGCAGTTTGTTGTCAGGAGGTGTTTTAGGGTTTATTTGGTGGATGTGGCAACTGTCAGTGATGTTGGTTTGCTTTTCATCTTTGATCGTTTTTCCTCTGGATGTTTGTTGCTTTCCATCAAAATTAAGGGGAATTTTATTTCAGTGATCATCTCTGAAAATGTAACTTATGCCTGTATTTCTAAAGATAATTTTACTCAGTCACATTTGCCATTTGCTCAGATTTTTAGACTTAAGAACGAGTTTTCATTCAGGCTACTTTTCACATGTTTTGAGTTTTATATTGAGCCTGACTGTTTCTCCATTATATTTGTAATCCGTTTTGGAATAAACACCCATCTTTAACATTTTACATTAATTTAAACGCATACTGTTAAGAACTATTTACATCTTGAAATTCTCACCTAAGTGTATATAAATTTTGATAAAGATGTTTCCAGTAGCATAGCATTTGTCGACCAATTTTAGTTCCTATTTAAAATGATTGCATATTCACTGGTCTACTGTTCTTTGTGTAGATATCATCAAAAACTCACAAGATGCCTACCAGAAGGCGTTGGACATCAGCACCGAAGAAATGTCGCCCACACATCCCATCCGCCTCGGCCTCGCTCTCAACTTCTCCGTCTTTTACTACGAGATCGTTAACTCACCTGAGAAGGCCTGCCAGCTGGCCAAATCGGTAAGAATCCCCATCTGCTCACTGTTTTCTCACAGAAATTCCCCAAATGTACTGTTAGGGTTGAGATACATTTTTAAGTTGTGCCATCAAAGAGGCTCCTAACATAAGCAGCCATCCAATTAATGTTTTTATACAACATGAATACAACAAGCAGGGAAAGCAGAACGATGCTAAATTGAAGCTGGGCCTGATAATAACTGCAAGTGCACATTTGTGATAGCAGTTCTCAGAGGCATAATGAGGTAAATGGGTTCCTCCTATGGTATTTGAACCAAGGTGAAATTCCCCAGAGGACGGCAGTGATTTCCTGCTGCAGCAGCAAACACTCACCATCGGTACAGTCCTTTTTACGGTAGCATTAGAGCCTGTCCTTCTTCAGGATTGCTTAGATGGTCTCATGTTAGATTGACGTGCTCATTGCCTTAGCATCTGTAGTAAGGTTAGGGTGTGTGTCACAACAAAGATTTCATCTCCGATCTTGTAACTATTGAAAAGTAATGAGACATGGATGTGAACGCACAGCATGTGTGAGCACGTTTTCCAAGTCCAGTTTGAAAAAGCCCTGCTGAGCATTTGTGCTTCCGCCAGGCCTTTGACGAAGCCATCGCCATGCTGGACTCCCTGAACAGCGACTCCTACAAAGACAGCACCCTGATCATGCAGCTGCTCCGCGACAATCTGACGGTGAGCGGCACGCTTTAACTGGCCCCCCAAAACCAGATTTTATTTGTATTTTTTCTCGCACTGTTGTGTTGACTAAAACTTGTCCTGTGCTTGATGGCAGCTGTGGATGTCGGACGCTCAGGGAGAGGGCGAAGGGGAGGGAGAAGAGACGGAGCCGGCCGCCGAGAAAAACTGAACTTCTGACAAAGGGGAAAAACAACACATTTTTACCTCTCACCAGCCTAAGTTGTGTGCGTGGCTGTGTGTGCACAGATATGTATGTTTACACTCCCCTCACAAGGTGTAAAGTACAGTATGTGTGTGTGCAGATACATTGAAGCGTGTGTGTGCATGTGGGTATGTGGTAATTGTACGAGCACCTCCACAGAGAAAAGAATGGAATAGATTTGTTTTTCCTCTGCCCAATAACTCTTCATGGATGTTTTTTTTTTTTTTTGTCTGTTATAGTCCAGATGACATTCCTCCTTCAGATCCAAATCCGCCCGCGTTCTTTAGCGTTATTCACTGTAACAAACTGCTCCTGTTAGAGGACAAAAAAAACAACAAAAAAACCCCACCTCTGACTAACTTTGACAGTTTGTATGTTTTTACTTGAACTGAAAGTTTTCAAACTTTGTGACGTATTGCTTCTTGAAACTCTGTTGAAGCGAACACAGTCTACAATTCCACAACTGACAAAGGCAGTGATAATAAACTGTTAGCAGGTATTTATTACTTTGGTGAAGATCTTTAACGTAGTGCTTGTATTCATCCCGCCCTGTTCATGTCCAGCGTAGCAGGTAGTGTTTTCATGGATGGTACATGATCATGATTCAGAGCATTCAGGCTTTCGGAAATGTTTTCTGTGTGAATGGCTGCTTAAACTTTGAATCTTTTTTTGTTTTTCCTTTTTCTTGTTTTTTTTTTCTTCTTTGTTTTTGTTTGAGAGGGCTGTAATCCACAGTGTAGACTTATTTCCTGCAGTTTTGCATACCACCTGACAACATTGAGATGGTCCAAGATAAACGTGAACAACTTGATAAAATGGCTTGATACTGTAACTTTTTGATATTTTATCTTTTCAGCAGTGATGAGGATACTTTTGCCATGTGCTTTTATGTGGCTTTCTACTCTTTTTCTATTCAGGTGTTTTTGTATTTTCTTTTTTGTGTATTTTATTCCCTCTGACTCTTGATTTGACTCCTGGAATGTATGTGGTTCTCAGTAGTGTGGTGTGAGGGTTAGTCATGCTTTGAAACTGGCAGTTTATTGGTTAGAAATCAACTTTAACCCGTGGTTTACAGTATCTTTAATCTTTTTTTTTAAGTAAATCATGAAAAGATTAACTAATGCCATGTTGAGTTTAAGGTGATTTATCAAAGTATCTTGGTAGAAAGCTGCATTAAAGCCATTTAGTATAAACAAACTAGAGCCAGTTTCCTCTAATTGCAGTATCTTGGTTTTAAAAAAAAGAAGAAAAAAAAAAGGGATGCAGGATTCCGAATTGGCAAGTAACACTTTGAGTACGTTATTTGGTTTTGTGATTTCATGTAAGTGGAATTAAAACGTTTAAAATTGATGTGCATATTTGTATTTTTTTTTTTAAACATTATTAATAGTTGCATAAGTGCATAAAAGCTGTCTTTGATTCTCAGCATCATATACTGTCATCCCAATGACCTGAGCTTTCAGTTCTGCTTACAGAAAAGACTTGAGGGCTGTGCTTGGACCAAACCTGTTAGACTAATATAATGGTAAGACAAAATTCCTTTTCCTGCCTCACGAAAATACTTATTGATATCCATAGTTGGTGAATTTAATATTTTAAATTAAATGTATCAAGAGATTCTGAGGTGCTCAGATTTCTGACTGCTGTTCTCCACTGCCCTCTATTGATGAAAATAAGTGGGAGAGGCATGATGTAGATGGGCTATCAGGCACAGGACAATGTTTAAAAATGTTTTATTTAAAGCTCGACTGGGTCTCGCCGTAAACCTCATGAGCAAATGTCAGTGTCTCCCTGTAATGGCAGAATCCCCCTGATACCGTATAGATGTAACGTTTGCGAGCCCTTCGGCTTTGATCACTGACACCGTGAGGGCAGTAAGGCTTGATCGTTCTCTAATAAGAGCTGGATTCTTCCCGTTTACATGACAGCTGAACCTCACACATCATAAAGCGGATGTGTGATGTTCTGCGTGTCACAAGTCCTGTGTGACCTCACACTGTATCAAAAGAAGGTTGTCATGTGATTGCTCCACGAATGACTGAAACAGACTTAAGACTTTTTACAAGTGGATAATGTTCTCAGGAGTGGACACTGACAAAGTTCCACCTCAGGTTTCAGGGGTGTGAGTGCACAAAGAAACGGCTACATCTAAAAATCTACATGCTTTACTCAGCATCTGCAAAGGACTGAACAAGTATGATTGGTTTGTACAGTTTTCCAATGGGGAAGCCTCTTTTTTCTAATAAGTTTAACAATGAAAGTTGATTTGAATCAGAATAAAAACAACAAGGCTGCTGAACCCACATTGATACACAACCAAAGTAGAGATGTTTGGCCTTAAAGCAAAGTAAGAGGAGAAAACCATATGCTGTGTATCGGCTCCAACAACCCATCTTTACTGTCCAAACACAGCAGTGAGGGGTCAATGATTTGAGCTGATTTGCTGGCATTGAGTTGACCAAGAAACTTTATGTATAACAAGGTTTTCCAGTGTCAAAAATGTGGCCATCAGTCTGGGATTTAAGCGATTCGTTCACTGCAAACCATTGCAGCAAAACATGTGCGTAAAAGGTTTGGGATCATCAGATGTTTTACTTCTTTGCTCACTCCATCTGTTTTGGCCTAGTTCTTTTTCTGTTCATGTAAAGCACAAAGGGCTGTAACACTGTGTATGTCTTTATCTGAAGATTTACTCACCTAATAAGGTGAGTAAGGGAGTCTTGAAATAGCAAGAGTTGATGGGAACTAGATTATTTGTTTATACTGCTCAAACACCTAAGATCATGACATTGAAAAGGGCTTCACTTTCTGTTTTGTGGGCAGCTCATGCCAGCTAACTTGAGCTAAAGGAATTCCCAGGAACAGAGCTAGCAGCTATGACTGGATGGTGTGTGATTACGGGATTTGTAGGCATACTGACACGTAAATCCTGCTCATGGACGAATTCACGTCATTCCTGTTCATCATCACTTAACAATTAGGCATTGTTGCCGATACAATAAGTTAATTTCAACCTTTAACGTTACGTTTTACATGATTTCATCATCATGCGTACAGTTGTGATACACGCCCCCTTTTTCCGTGTTTTTTCAAACACAACCCAAGATGATTGGTCCGTTTCGATGACGTAGACACCCCTATATATACACCCCCCACCCTTCCACTTCCTTCCCCTCAACCCCGGCTGTCAGTGCTGAGTGAATGCGCGTGTGTTCCTGAGCTCGCTCGGCACACGTTCTATAAAAAAATAAAAATACAAAAAAAAAATTTAAAACATAAAAAACCCCAAAAAATCCCTTTTTTTTTCTTCTTTCTGTAACAAGTCGGTGAAGCTGGAACGGACGCTGGGTGACAGGACGGTAACGTACAAGAAAAAGGCTGTCAAACGTATCGAACGACACATTTTTTTTCAGGTGACGTGTTACCAATTCAGAAGCCAGGCCAAGGTTAGCTTTTCTTTTTTTTTCTTTTTTAAATACACCTTCGTTGGTTAAATTTGAACGACAGCTCCAACGCCGGAGAGAACTCTGCCCTTTCTTTTCGTTTCGGACACCGTTCTCGCTGGGCAACTGTCAAGTCAACGTTCGTGTAACTTGTGCCATCGTTCGACCCCGGTTGAGGTGACGCCGGCGACCGTTTGGACCTCTAACATTCGTAACTTTTTCAGTTGCGAACGTCGAGCAACGTCCGACCAGACCGCCTGCCCTCCCCACGTCCCCCCCCCCATCACACCGACACCGACTACAAAAATGAACCCCAGCGCTCCCAGTTACCCCATGGCCTCCCTGTACGTCGGAGACCTGCATCAAGATGTGACCGAGGCCATGCTCTACGAGAAATTCAGCCCAGCAGGAGCCATCCTCTCCATCCGGGTCTGTAGGGACATGATCACCCGGCGTTCCCTTGGATACGCCTATGTCAACTTCCAACAGCCAGCGGACGGTGGGTCATTTAGTTTAAAAAAAAAAAAGTATTTTAGTTGAACATGTTAAAAAAAAAGCGTGTCTTTTTCTTTTTTTTAAGTGCTAGAGCTAGCCCTTTCCCACACGTGACTGCAGCCGACATATTGTCGGAAGGTTTTCCTCCAGTGAAACTCCCCGCAGTGGCGTAGCAAGAGACGAGCACACGGGTCCGCCCTGCCCACCTCAGTTAGAAATGTAGCAAGCCCCACTGTTAGCTGAGAGCATTTCTTAAAAAAAAAAAAAGAAAGTGAAAAAATCAATTTTTTCTGTCCTGACGCCACCCCAACTGTTTAAACCCAAACTGCTGACACAGCAGTCCCTCCTTTAAGCCCAGTCAGAATGTCTGCCATACACATGAGTTAAGGTTTTGATATCAGGGTTTCAAACTGTGTTGGTGGAGGGGGGAGGATTGTAAAAGGTGTTAACCATTTTGGATTGTGAAAACCAGAACTCTCTATCTCCCTGCGAAAATGTCCTGCGCATCATTGATAAGAGCACAAGTCGGTCTTCGCCCCTTTTTTGCTCTCCAGGGCCTACTTTCACACCCAGCTGGCAGAGCCTGAACAATGAGCCTTTGGGATGGTGTATGTAAGGTGTCAGACCCCAGCACAGACATCCCATATGAGAATAAATAATTGATATAAATATGAATTTTGATTGCTGGTTGGGCAGGAAAAACTAAATGTAAATGCAGTCTTTTATACGCTGTCCCAGAAATGACCCATTTCTGCATTAGTGACCCTGTTTCTACTGTTTGTTTTTGTTTTTTTGTGTGTGTTATTTAGCTGAGCGTGCACTGGACACCATGAACTTTGATGTGATCAAGGGGCGGCCTGTGCGCATCATGTGGTCGCAGCGTGATCCATCCCTGAGAAAAAGCGGCGTGGGAAACATTTTCATCAAGAATCTTGACAAGTCCATCGACAACAAGGCTCTTTATGACACCTTCTCTGCTTTCGGCAACATCCTGTCATGCAAAGTAAGTCGCCGGCGGCCGTGGGGTCGCACCGTCGCTCTTAATTCGAAGCGGGGGGGTGGTAAGTAGCGCTTACGGGTCGTGTGCCTGGTTTGCTTCCTGTCGCCTGTTTGACAGACTGGTGAAAAACCTCCTCTCTGACTAACGGATGTTTCTCAGCTGCTCATTCTGAGAAATGCAGCTCAGAGGCTAAATTAATAATGCGTCATAGTTTGGATCTGTCGCTGCAGATGGTACAATGTGTGTAAATAAACCAGCAGAGTGTTGTATGTGTGTGTGTGGAGAGGTTTATGGCATTAACTAAACAAAGTCCAGGGCTAGAGAAGAAGTCAGCGTGGATGATACTACAACACTCACAGGTTGTTGCAGCATGTGTGTGTCTTAAAAGCGGCACGCCTCTTCTCTCTCTAAGGTGGTTTGTGACGAGAATGGCTCCAAAGGCTACGGTTTTGTGCATTTTGAGACTCAGGAGGCGGCCGAACGAGCCATCGAGAAAATGAATGGCATGCTGCTCAATGACCGAAAAGTGTAAGTGAATGATTTAACATTTGAGTTTGGAGCCACTCGGGTTGACTACTAATTGAACCGGATTGGAAGAAATGGGTTTTGTGTGTTTGAAATCGGGCATCGTGTCGCAGGTTCGTGGGCCGCTTCAAGTCTCGCAAAGAGCGGGAGGCTGAGCTGGGGGCCCGGGCCAAAGAGTTCACAAACGTTTACATCAAGAACTTCGGTGAGGAGATGGACGACGAGAAGCTGAGGGAACTCTTCAGTAAATATGGTCAGTGGGGACATCCCTTGTTCCTTAACCTTTCGAACTTATTCTCTGTAACGGCGTTGGTCAATTGAGGCTCTCCGTTGCTTAGGAAACGCCATGAGTATCCGGGTCATGACTGATGACAGCGGGAAGTCTCGAGGTTTTGGGTTTGTCAGCTTCGAAAGGCACGAGGATGCCCAGAAGGTACGATCTGAACAGCCTTGATTCCTTTTTTTTAATTTTCTGTTAGATTTTTGCGACCACTGTAAGCCTTTTTGCTGCTATTTCAGGCTGTGGATGAGATGAACGGAAAGGAGATGAACGGTAAGCTTATCTATGTCGGGCGTGCCCAGAAGAAAGTTGAGCGACAGACGGAGCTGAAGCGGAAATTTGAACAAATGAAACAGGACCGCATGACACGCTACCAGGTCAGTCCCTTTTTCTTTTTTTTTCGTTGACATCCCAAAGTTCTCACGTCTGAGAAATGCCCGCAGCTTTGTCAAATTCGGTGCTCCCTGTGCGGTAGGCTGCACCGGCCAAAATGGCTGCCACAGAGACACTGCAGGTCATGGGCCCCACTTTTCCTGACCGTGGAGCTTGGGGATAAACATGTCCTGCAGACACAAACATGCGTGCGCGCAAAAGCCTTCTCCGTTCAATAAGGAAGGATTATTCCGTCCCAGCTTTATGTTTAAAAAACAAATCTCAGATTTAATTTTCCGGGTTTGCAGGGCGTCAACTTGTACGTGAAGAACCTCGATGATGGGATTGATGACGAACGCCTGCGGAAGGAGTTTTTGCCTTTTGGCACCATAACCAGTGCCAAGGTAGGACTGAGCTTGTGTTTGTGCTGTTATTGATTCACCAGCATGCAGTGTTCATATATTTTATATTCTCCTTCTCTCTCCGTCTCTCAGGTGATGATGGAGGGCGGCCGGAGCAAAGGCTTCGGCTTCGTGTGTTTCTCCTCCCCGGAGGAGGCCACCAAAGCGGTGACGGAGATGAACGGGCGCATCGTCGCCACCAAGCCGCTCTACGTGGCCCTGGCCCAGCGGAAGGAGGAGCGCCAGGCCCACCTGACCAACCAGTACATGCAGCGCATGGCCAGTGTGCGCGCCGTGCCCAACACGGTCATCAACCCCTACCAGCCCGTGCCGCCCTCCGGCTACATCATGGCCGCCATCCCCCAGGCCCAGAACCGCACCGCCTACTACCCGGCCGCGGGCCAGATGGCCCAGCTGCGCCCCAGCCCCCGCTGGACCACCCAAGGCGTCCGGCCACAACGTGAGTGCTCGTCTGGCGTCGGCGCGAGGAAGCGAGGCCGGCGGGAAACTCATACGTTGGCGTGTGTGTGTCTGTTTGTGTGCTCAGACTTCCAGAACATGCCGGGAGCCATGCGCCCCTCGGCGCCACGCCCCCAGACGTTCGGGTCGATGCGCCCCTCCTCCCAGGTGCCCCGCATGATGTCCAGCCAGCGCGTGGGTCAGTCCCGTCCCGCCAGGAGCACGGTGAGCCTTCGGTTTTCTGGCCTTTTAGCACCCTGACGCCTCTCTCTCTCTCTCTCTCTCTGTCCTCTCCGCAGCCGCTCAGAACGTGGGTCCCCGTCCACCCGGCGCCGCGGCGGCCGGCGCCCCAGTGCGGGGGGTGCCCCAGTACAAGTACGCCTCAGGGGTCCGGAATCCCCAGCAGCACATCAGCGCCCAGCCGCAGATCGCCCTGCAGCAGGTAGAAGCGCCCCGCCCGGCTCCGCTGTGCCCCTGTGGCTGTGCCCTGCATGACTTTTATCAACCCCCCCCGCGCCTCTCCCCCCACAGCCTGCAGTCCACGTTCAGGGACAGGAGCCTCTGACCGCCTCCATGCTGGCCTCCGCCCCACCGCAGGAACAAAAGCAGATGCTGGGTAAGGATGCCGGACGAAGCCGTGAACGGCTCCCCAGAGTTAGCCCCGGGTGTCTGACACCATGTCCCCGCTGCCCGCAGGTGAGCGTCTGTTCCCGCTGATCCAGAACATGCATCCCAGCCTGGCGGGCAAGATCACCGGCATGCTGCTGGAGATTGACAACTCAGAGCTTCTCCACATGCTGGAGTCCCCAGAGTCTCTCCGCTCCAAGGTCTGCACTCCCCTTTGATATCAACTGCTCCATTCTGCTGGGTTCAGACCTTATATATGTGTGTGTGTGTGTGTGCGGGAGTGGGGCTGAGCATTGCTGATCCACATTTTCTGTACAGGTGGATGAGGCAGTGGCCGTGCTTCAGGCCCACCAGGCCAAAGAAGCCGCCCAGAAGACCGTGACAAATTCAGCTGGTGTCCCAAGTGTCTGAACCCAAGGTATACGTTTTCAGTATTTTTGTAAAAAAATTAGACTAAACAAAAAGGAGAATAAGTTCTAATTACATCTGTTTTCTTCCTAATAGGAGTGGGGAACCTTGAGACCAGCGTCACCGACGGATGAGAGGGTTTCAGAAAAGTTAAAAATGTACAAAACAAAGTAAAAGAATTCAAATAACAAAAAAAGCGACAACGGCAACAAGTCTCCAACCAGGCCTCCAATGAAACTCTGAACACCAGGCCTGGTTTGCTGAGTTTAAGTTTAAAAATGGAAAAAAAAAAAGTGAAAAACACACGAAAATAAAAAATGATCAGTTCCAGGGGGGTTTTAGAGGAGAATTCCTTGACACAATATGATTGAAAGCATTCCTTTCTGCAGTTTTATCCCTTTTAAATGTTTGAGCTCTAAAAGCCCGATGTGAAATTTCCCTTGACCTTTGCTTGCTTGAATAAAAGTTGTAAAATAATCGGCATGTGTGGGTTGATATTGGCTCCTCAAACTTTTGATGCCTACTTTACTCCGTTTTGAGTCTGTTGCTCTAACAGGAAGTTTCAGATCCTCAAAAAGGTTGTGATTGCAGCTAATGTAAATCCACAGAGTGACACGTACGCCGTCCTCGTGCTCCATTTTTTTTATTGTGCTACAGAGATGTCAAAACATTTTACAAGCACAAAAAAAAAAAAAAAAAAAAACACCCCCTCAACTGGGTCCGTTTACTGGCCGAGGGCTTTGGCCTGCTCGGTCAGTTTCTGAAAGATTCCCTCCATCTGCTTCTGGAAGTCCTCGATCATGGGCTGGACTTGGGCCTGCATCTGTTCGGCCAGAGGTCTGAGCGTCTCGTCCATGTTGCTGGCGGCGGACTTCAGCTGTTCCTGGACCTGAGCGGCCAGAGGCTCCAGCTTCTTCTTGTTCTCCTCCAGGAAGGTCCTGCGGAGAAGAGGGAGAGAGAGCCGTGAAACGCTGACCGGTCAGTATTCTACCAGCCTGACCAGAGTCCACTAGAATGATAATCTCCACAGCTTTTAGACTGAACCGAACACTCGATCATGTGACTAAACGTGAGGCGTGACGCCCACTCGGTCTACTCACTGAGCCTGACCGGCCAGGTCTGGGTTTCCAAGAATCTGACCCAGATCCTGAGCCACCTTGGCCTTCATCTCATCCAGGTACTGGCTGAGCTTTTGGAGGTCAGCAGCGTCCTGTGCGACGCTCCCTGCGGGTCACAAAACGGCATTTTTAAAAAACTCAAAAGTAAAACAAACCTGTCAAATCAACAACCATATAAGTCTGACTTTACCGTGTGCCAGGGCGAGCAGGGCAACGGCGGCGAGGAGGAAGAATTTCATGGCTGCTGGGTGGACGAGACCTAGAAAAAAACACAAAAAACCAGGTCAAATGAACTGGATCTGAAAGAAACTTCCGATTCAGCTTGGGTTTGTTTGTCAGAGCTGGTGTCAAATGTTGCCTAACAGATGGCTCGCTGATAAAAACCCTTCTTGGAAACCTCACTCAGGTTCGATGGTTGTAAGGGTTTCGAGTCACAACGCCCACACGAACTTGTAAATTTAATCAGTTTTTACGCTTCCGAAGAATAATAATGTGGATTGGTTTTGTTTTCTTCATCTTATTAAAGCAAACAGGTACTTTTTTAAATGCTGCTTTGTCATTAATGCATCTTGTGAATTCTAAATACAAAGTATTCTAAATCCGAAGCACCTGAACATTGATTTAATTCATGAAATGCCTACTGCCCTCTTGCGATTTACTTTTAATCCCTTACATTTCAGAGATTAAAGGCTCAGCTCAGGAAAAGAGCTGGAAAACAGCTAGAAAACAAATCAAGACTTCTTTCTCTTTTGGTGAAACTTTTGTTTCTAAAAACCAACAATCACATAATTAAAGAGAGTTTTTCAACATGTTTTTGACAATTGATCATATTAAAGTTAAAAACCAGATGGAAATTTGGATCTCTGGCTAACGGAGGGCAGCCAGGAATCGGACTCACCTGTTCTTGCAGGGGAATTCGGACCGGATGGTGCCTTGGTGTGGGGCTCCCAATCCTTTTATAGTCCCGGGCAGTGATGCGGCTCTGTCGTAGTGCAGACCTGATTGGCCCAGATGAAAGCAAACAGACTGTATTGGGTGTTTTTTTTCTCAACCCTTGCTGCTGCGAGTGCCACCTGGGCAAAGCCAAGCAAAGTCCAACCGGCCCACTGCTGACGGCACGCGGGGGCATCTTATCTCACAGATTAAACGAAACACTTAATCATCAGTAATAACATCACCGTCGGGACGCCGGGACCTTGTTCAGAAGGACATTTGGGTTCAACATAGACAGAATATCTTCCTTTTTTTTTTGTCATTATCACTGATGTTGATGCTGTTTTCAATGTTCTGACGCACTTGAGATTTCAAAGTTTATCATGAATAATCTGGAATACTCTAAACTAAAGCATTGTTACTCACTCACTTTTGTGATTCTGACTTTAAAGAGAGCTTTTTAAGTTCAGGCTTTGCATGTGCTTTCATGATGAAGATTAACATGTTCAACATAAACTTTATGATGAGGAACCACTGAAGTAAAAGGTGAAAAAACTAGAATGGATTGGTGGGATGAAAATGGACTAATGTTTAGAAACCCTCAGTGGAATATCCCCCAAAGTTTTACAAATAGTATCAAATCATTTCAGAACAAGGACCGTTTTAAAAATGAATTTTAATGTGGAATTCTTAAAGAGTCTCCAGCAGATTTTGGGCGGCTCAATAATTTCTCCCACAACTGAGAAGATCAAGTTTTACTTTTACTGACTTTTCTTCATTAAAGGCCAGCGTTCCTGACCAAACTCCAGAGATTTATTAGCAGCAAAACCCAAACTCTTTGAGAAAACGTGTCATTTGGTTGCTCTTTGGGAAGATTGGTTACATGTCACGCTCATGCATGTGGATGCAAACCTTTCACCCCTGGCTCTCAGCCAAGGGTTTATCTTTACGGTGGCTGTAAAATAATTAATTTGTCAGCCGTGCTGCGCCCCGTTCGGCGATTAAAAACAATCCCCTGCACATGTTTGGACAGAAATGTGTCAGAAGGGTGCATAAACAACACAAACTGCCCAATAAACACTCTTTAAGTATTTCACCCATCTGTGGGGAAAAACTCGGAGCTGGAGTTTGAAGAATTTGATTTAGCTTAAATCTAAACCAGATGTGGGAGCCTCCAAAAAAAAAAAAAAAAACGAGATGGCTCTCCGCGTCCAGCATCTGCTCATCACCGGGCTGGACTCCCCCGGTGGAAAAACGGCTTGTTTATGTCTCCCGGAGACATCCGCACCCGAACGGAATCCAGACGCAGAAGCATCTCGGCTGTGGTAATGGAAGGCATGTGGGGGGGGGGGGGATGTGGTCAGGGCAGCTGAAAAGCTGAGAAAAAAAGGGGTTCTTATTTCAGGCATTACACAAAAAGATGTTGTTGTGTAAGATGACATCATTAGAAAATTAGAAGGAAAAAACATAGGGCCTTGACTCCTCGTTTTAATCTTTAGAGATAAACCTCCAACTTAAAGGCTTGTCAGAGAGAGATAATGTTGACACTTACTAAGAACTGTATCATCATTAAGATAAATGCTTGAAAAATTATTTACTTTACTGTGCAGGAATATTAAGACGGCCCCTGTTTGATAAAGCTGAAACTAAGTAGTAATGATCCCACTTTGGTTCATAATGCTGAGTTCTGGGCTCTGGGGAGGAATCATGCCTCTATCAGACATTTTACCCCTTATCTGAGTCCCTTTTTAGCCTTCTTCAAAGATGGCTACCTGACAGCACCCCTCCATGGAGGCCATGTCTGATGAGGCCTCAGAGCAAAGTGAATGAAAAATCTGAAAGTCCAGATCAATCTCTTAGGGTCAGTTTATAACCTTTTTCTCTAATTTCATCTATCTTATTTTCATCTATCTTTTCAAGATGGAAAGTAGGAGGCAAAAAAATACTTTCCTGTTAAGATTCACAAGATCCAAGACAGCTTGCCTGGTGTATTAAACTTGACCTCTGTCCATGTCCTAGAATACAAATGTGGATGAGGAATCAAGTCATTGACTCAATATGTAGCTCTGTTGGTGGAAAGGGCTTCGAACTTTATACTCCCACATCTAAGTGTAAACAAATCCGTTGCAGAGATGATGCCTTTAGGATCCTCAAATGGAGATTTGGTCAAACCAGGTTTCACAAAATCTGGGATTTGAAATCCTTTCAGTGACTGTGTCTGGACGTGTAGTTTTAATGGGCCCTTTTTCAATCTCAATCTTCCCTGCGTAACAAAAGGAATGTGAATGAGAGCACCTTTACTGGATGTTTGGCTGCCATACTGCACTCTTACATTTAAAAGATTAGATAAAAAGATGAAAAATAATGCAAAATGATGGCATCCTGGGGATGTCACTGTGCCTTGGCCTATTTAAGTCAAGTTGGACTAATGAATGAAGTGTGAATGAATCTCAGTTCAATTTTATTCCAAAAATATTAACATGCATTTCCAAAGTGTGGTGAACACAATGGCTTATTGTGTCTCTTATCATAAAAAAGTCCTTGACGGAAAAAAAAAACTTAAATCTTCAGAAAGCCGACAGACCCCTTTTGAAAACTGCAAAAAAAAAGTCTGTCAGTGATTTGAATAAACTGTGATTTCAATGCTTTGACACACAAGAGACTCATTCTGAAGTCTGGGCTGATGCTACTCAAGCTGCACAATTCAAGGATGTCAGCATTATACTGTGTCCAGCTCAGGAAGGGTTAAAGTAAAACCACCTTGTAGTCAGAATGAGGCTAAATCTACAGTAGAAAACAGCGTTAAAGGATTAGTAAGGATTTTTTTGAGGATGGGATACACAAAGTGTTTCAGTGAACTGGTACTCGGGCGAAAGACTTGGGTTAATTATCTTAAATCTGCAGTGAGATAAATGTCTGTCAAGTCAACTTATAGTGCTGAACACCATGATCGAGTTGTCTGATAGAGACGATAGCTAATCTGTTCAACGCTGACAGGGGGAGAGCAGCAGCAGCCTTCGTGGAGCTGCTGGGTCTATTGCCAGGGCAACATTTCGAGCGAAAAAACAAACACACAAGAGTTCCTTGAACATTCGAATCATATCAAAAGGAGAGGAAACGTCAGCCACCGAGTTGCATAGCTGTGGTTATTTACTGATACGTCCAGATGAGAGCACACCCTCCAGTGCGTTGACCCCTCATTACAGTTCTGATTTACTTCTTTGGCTCGTTGTAAACTGTTTTTTTTGGTTTCTAGTCAAATGTCCCCAGTTTCTCACTCAGATTTATACATCTTAGACTTCTTGTTGTGGATGAAATTAGTGGAAACGTTCATTTCGGCGTTGACTATGTTTCAAAAAGTTTGGTTCTACTTCTCCCTTTGGTCCTCTTCTGCTCCTTGTGGGCCTCTGTCCAGACCACAGAAAGAATGAAAAACTACACAAGATCCAGCAAGTGTTTTTTTTTTTCTTTAGGAAGCACAAGAGGAGGTCTCATTTCCTTAGGTCTTTGTTCTTGCACAAAGTAGGTGGTCCACCAGTTCTTAGTTAAACCAAGGTGCTTCAGATCTGTGATCCATTTGAATTGTTTCAGAGAGCAAAAGTTGTTTTGTTTTTTCTTCACCCTTTTATGAAATGAACTGTGTTGCTCTGTTTCCAAGTGAAATCAAATGTTTGCAGCAGAGCTGGAGCTGTAAAGCCACACTGTAGTTGTTCTGTGGAGCTGCCAGAGGAGAACAGAGGAGGCTCAGATTTCTTGGCACGATACCGCTCTGACTTTCCACTGCTGCTTTCAAGTCCCGAAGAAAATGTAGGACTCTCCACTGCAACAACTTGTGTGCCACACAACGACTCAACCGGAGGGTACATTTCTATATTTGTCCACCTCTATCTTCTGTTTTGCTCACTTTAGTTTGTCTTACGTCAAACTATCTGATCACAGAACACCAAGCCAATCTGTAGAAGTTAATTGTGATTGGAAACCTAGCTAGTTTCAAATTTAGATAAAAAGGTAAGTTCTCAATTTATATTAACACAATAGAAGGGTTCAACTGACTTTTCCCCCCATGATGGTTATAGTTTATCTGCAATGGCAGAGGATTTTTACGACTATTTTCATTACTCTAAGTTACATTTTTCAAGCCACATTATAAATGTCAGCAATATCTATTTATCTAAAGCGGTAGCGTCACCTTGAATTTCTTCTATTGCCCAGAAAACAAGAAATATATGCAGTTATTTACTGAAAGATGCAAACATACAAGAAAGTTCTGACAGTCTACAAATCTTAATGCCTCTGAAGTAAATTTTTGGCATAACCACCAAGTAATCTGGGCCTTGTAATATGCTAAATCAATTGTGAGATTAATGTCAATGTTACTGTTTTGAGTAAAACAGATTTTGGTCACACTTTGACTCAGACTTTTCTTCAAAGGGGTGTAATAAATGGAAAGGTTTCACAATTTATCTAAAGACGTGCACTCCAAAGCAAGCCAAAGAGAAACAACAGAACTACGTTGTCATTTTAATAACACAGAGAGAAAACAAACATGTGTTAATGTGTAACGGAGTAGAAGGTTAAATTATGTAAAACCAGGCGCAACACCG
>JABUIW010000025.1:4805176-4815700 GCA_013363375.1 Menidia beryllina | reverse complement strand
CCTCAATAAAGTGGAGCTGTGGTCATCAGGAGAAGTACCCTGTCACAAATGGAAAGATTAAACATAAATCATAAGTAAAAAAAAAAAAACACTTTCTATTTCAGATTATCACCAAAATTAACCCATGATAAAAATTCCTTCAGTAAAAGAAAAAAAAAAAGCAATGAAAAGTATAACACGAGAAGGATCCGAGGGGTCCCTGAAGGCATCGTTTGACTGACAATCCCACAGCCTAATCCAGAGAGCCGGGATGCGGAGCGGCGGCCGCCGTGTGTGCCGAATCAACGCTCTTTAACTTCTTATTTCGGCGGTGACCGACGAAACCCCGCAGGAGCTTTGTTCGGACGCCCCCCAACCAGTGAGCGGAGTTTTCGGCGGCAGTCGCTGGTTTCTTCGGTGCAGTTTTTTTTTTTCCTCCGGACCCGGACTTTCGGCAGACGTTACGTGGGGACAATGGAATCCACCGTCCTCCCGGACAGCGTCCGCCCCCAGAGGCTGCAGCCGGGCATCGGCTTCAGCTCGGGGCCGACGACGGGGACCCTCCGCTCGTCCCTCCGGCCGGGGGTAACGGTCCCCGTCGCCCCGCTGCTGCCCCCCCCGGCAGTGTCACTGTCCGGGCACCATCCCCCGCCGCCGCCGCCGCCGCTGCTGCAGCTCCACAGCCTGTACGGCGGCGTGGGGGCCGGGCTGGGGGCGCCCGGGGCCGGGCTGGCGGGGCTCGGGGGGCCCGGGGCCGGCGGACACTGCAACCCGGGGAACCCGGCGGTGCTGAAGGAGGCGGTGGAGGCGGTGGTCCGGAGCTTCGCCAAACACACGCAGGGCTACGGCCGAGGTAACGTCCACCCCCCCACCGAACACACACCGGACACACGGTGATAGAGACGTTAATTCGTGTCATACCGTTTCAGTTTGTACTCGGGGAGGGGAGTTTGGAGACGGCCACTTTCTGCTGCGCCATTTGTTTAAAAAAAAAAACGGACATTCCTATAATGTTCACGGAAAATCGTTTTTTTTATTATCTGATGAGCTGTCACCCTCTGTCCTCGTGCGTTCCATGGGGCTACATGACTTTATAGCATGATTAAAAAAGGCCAGGTAATTAGGAATACATTGAAGAGCAAAATGTAAATTAAAAAAACAAAAACATTACATTTTTGCTGACATTCCTCTGGTCAGCTGAACCCCGGTTTGGCCAACAGGGAGCCAGCTCTGGGCCCAGCATTGATTTCATGGTTTGGTCAGGAGTTGATGTTCTGGATTTGGGTCAGATGTTGGTTTTCGGTCCATGTGGAAAGCCAGCTCTGGACAGGGAGCTGACCTTGATCCGGGTGAGATTCGGGTCTGGTTCAGCAGCCAGATTTCAGCCGGGGTGCTTTCAGGGTCAGTGTTTACTGACCATACCTGAAGTATCTCCTCTGGGTTACTGGGACTTTTTATTACATGTGAACCATAAATCCTAAATTCTTACCTGATGAGTTCTGATATGATACAAAACCTTTTGGTGTCCCAGCATGTGACAGCACCACAAAGACAGCGAGACGTTCGCCAATATTTGACTAAAAAAAAACAACTATACAGTGTTTGCTGTTGGATCTGAGACGGGCGCTTCATGCTGTGTTCTAATAGGATTTGTTCCCAAAAGATTGTCCCTCTGTTCACAGACTAACAGCCTGGCCCCTCCTCTATCCCATTTAGGCCACTTAATACTTTCAACATTAGCAGATGGCTGCTGTTGCAGGATTGGCAGTAATACACTTCCATTTCATTTGGCAGAAATTTGGCTTTTCTTTTTTTCAGAATCGTGTATATGATTTCAAGAGGCTTGTTTCAGGGCTAAAGCTGCAGATGCATTTCTGGGCCGAGAGTCGAAATCCAGTCCTGTAAATGGTCCCCTTGTGAGTTTGGAGCAGCTCCAATGCAGCCTGCGATCCTTCACAGTCTCTGAGTGTTTCCTGTGTCACTCCGCCGCCTTTGCTGAGGAAATCGACCCTCTGCGCTCGCATTGTTTGACCTCCATTCAAGGGAAACAACTGTGCATGCCCCTCCATGCAAATCCACTGTATCATATTGCATCTTGAAGAAGCTTTGGGTCCTAAATAAAAAAAATAAATAAAAAAAGGGAACAGATGGATAGGTTTCTGCTTCTGTGTAGGTTGGAACGGCCACAAGTGACGCCCATATTTATCCAGGTGCTTTCTTAGGCTCCCTTTAGATTCCTGCTTTGTAATCTGTGTCTAATTCCACGATGCTGAATCCGGGGCTCAGACTGTCCTCCTCCCGGTGGCTGAAAATGGGCCTCTTTATGGATCTGGCCGCGTTTTCGGACGCATGGTCGGGCTGCGGAATGACTTTGGGACCTGATGCCTCCCCAATGGTAGCGCGGAGTGGATTAGAGTCTATAAACATGTGAAAATCACATAAACCTTATTTTATGACTTACTAACAAAAAGACGAGCGTGTATACTGGATGTTTTACTGCCCCTCAGAGTGAGCATGATGAATTATTTGGACTGCACTCCAAAGGGATTTACGTTTCCGATGCCTTCCCGTTTGTTGACAGAGATTTTGTATTTTTTTTTCCCCAGTTAAACACGGTTGCGTGGGGGAAAAAAAAACTTCCTAAATCTAAGCAAGCTTTTATGACTGGGCCCATCCTCCACCACTATTCTTTATTATTGTTTCCTATCTGAGCAAGAAATATAACTTTGTCTCTTGAACAGCTAACATGTTGAGTTGCATTTGTTTTTCTCTTTAAACAACTTGAGGGATGGTGAATTTTTTCTCTTGTCTTGTTTTTGTGGGGATTTTTTTCTGGTGCTGACAGGAGCTTTTTGTGCTTGCCCCCCTCAGTAAACGTGGTGGAAGCTTTGCAGGAGTTCTGGCAGATGAAGCAGACCCGAGGGGCCGACCTGCGGAACGGAGCGCTGGTCGTGTATGAAATGGTGCCGTCGAACAGCCCTCCATACGTTTGCTACGTAAGCCTCCCGGGCGGAAGCTGCTTCGGAAGTTTCCAGGTACTCAGTCTGTTCTTTTTTGTTTTTTTCTACGACTGAACGTCAGTAAAATGTGGGGCCTTTTTCTATAGTGGGATCGGAACGCTTATTCTGATCACATTTCCTCTATTTTTGGTCAGTTCTGTCCGACTAAGGCGGAGGCGAGGCGCAGCGCTGCCAAGATTGCTCTGATGAACTCCGTCTTTAATGAGCATCCATCCCGGCGAATCACAGACGACTTCATAGAGAAAAGCGTGAATGAGGCTCTGGCCTCTTTCAATGTAAGTAAACTACAACTAACACTGAATGCTGGAAGAGGTTCATACTTTCATGCAAACTGAGACTTAACTTGACAGAGCTGGATCCAAATAAGTGGTTAGAAATATAAACATCAAGCAAATGATTGCGAATTGACGCCCTAAAGCAGCATAAATCTAGATTTTTAAGGGAATGTAAATGTTTTAAGGTACGGAAACATCCAAGATACACCAGGGGTGTCCAGGTTTTTTTAAATAGTTTCCTTTTCTTTTTTATACAGGGAAACAGGGAAGAGGCTGACAATCCCAACACGGGGATCGGGGCATTCCGCTTCATGCTCGAGTCTAACAAAGGAAAGTCTATGCTGGAGTTTCAGGTAGATGAAACCGTTTTTAATTATACTCATGTCTGATTTCGGATCATGCCCAAATAAATGCCGGTGACAAAAAGATCCAAACGTTAGGCGGAGATTTCTTGCTTGTTTGCCTGTCGTGAAGCAACACCTCTTGCAGAATCAGTTTAAATGGCCTTTAAACATGGCTTAAAATGTTGAGTGATTCAAAGTGGTGAATGTAGGTCTTGAGCTTGTTGTTTTTTTGTGTTCCAGGAGCTGATGACTGTGTTTCAGCTGCTGCACTGGAATGGAAGCCTCAAAGCAATGAGAGAGCGACAGTGTTCCCGACAGGTACTGTACGACATGCCTTCAATTATAAAAGTGCAGGGTTAGGTCTTTTTTTTTAAAATCTTCCACAGGGAACATTTTTTTCTAAATGAAACGTTAGGTCTTCCTCTGTGTGAAGGAGCAGGTCCTTTTCTTCCTGTGAGTGGCAGCAGTGTTATTAAAAGAGTTTCTTGGATGAGAAGACATGGGAAAAAAATATATATATTCTTTTTTAGACTCATTCAAAGTAGCAGTTTAGTTATTTAGCTCATTGTGAGCGCACATGTGCAAGATGTAAAAGTGTTTTAAAAGAGGCTGATCGGTGATCTGACCAATCCAGGAGGTGCTGGCCCACTACTCCCACCGGGCCCTGGACGACGACATGCGCACCCAGATGGCGGCCGACTGGGTGAACCGAGAGCAGAGCGTGGCGGGCACCATCGCGCAGGAGCTGGCCTCCACGGACCGAGAACTGGAGGACGCCAGGCTGGCGGGCCGAGAACTGCGTTTTTACAAGGAGAAGAAGGACATCCTGATGCTGGCCGTGGGCCAGCTGACCGCCGCCAACGCCGCCACGCTGCCCTCCCACTAGAGGGATTCCCGGTAACAGCACCGACCACTCTCTCTCTCTCCGAACTTTGACCGTTCCTGTTTCGTGAGATGCCCGGCTGTCCATAAAACGAACACTCGCCGCTATAGCTGTTACCTCTTTGTGCCTACTAATCGCAGGATGCTTCTTTTTTAAGGGCCTGTAAAAAAAAAAAAAAAACACCTGCCTGGTTTCTAAAGTTTTTTGTTTTTTTTTCCTCCATATCCGCTGCATTTACAGACAAAAGTCCTCACTAAGAGTCCGTCAGTGAATGTACAGGACTGGAAACAGTACAGCCCACGAAGCCAAAGGTGCATTTGGATGTGTTCGCTACATATCAAGATGCTCGACGTGTGGATTTAAACATTTTGATAACAGGCCTCGTCCTTACTGCAACAGAGAATAATTCCCAAGTACAAACCGAGACAGAAAAAGTAATCATACCAGTCTCAACGCAAACACAAACAAATTGGAACAAAAATAATACCCGAATGGGTTTTCAGAGCTTTGAAACCTGAATAATAATTTGTGGGTACTTTGTAAACTATGTCAGCAGCTCAGGTTTTTGCAAAAAAAAAAAAAGACATGGTGAACCATCAATAGATTGTCCTGATTTTTTATTTTTTCCTTCTTCTTTTTTGATTGTCTGTGAAAGCTTTTTAGATCTAGCTGTGTGCTCGTTGACCATGACAGTGGCCGAATGTATGTTTTTTAATCTGCAATCCACTTAAGGACCTACAAAGCAGCGCTGTTACTCCGTAGGAGGGCTCTTGTGTACACTTTGCTCGTCACGTGCTTCAGCAAGCAGTTCAAAAAGGTGCTTATGAGAACGCAGGGGAGGTCAAATATAGACACGAATGAATTGTGAGTTTTAAATTCTCGGACACTCGAACATCCACAGACGGTAAACATGTCATATAATCTGCACTTCTAACTCTTTTTTTCTGTTAGAACCGTGGAGAGGTCAAAGTTTTATATTTCTTTGTGTACCTAAAATGTATTTTTAAGCATTATAGAAATGAAGAATTTGGGTGAGCAGCCTTTTAAAGACCCCCTGTAAGCGAGGCGAGAGTTTCATTGAGGAGCGGCTCTTGTGTTGAGGGAAATGTGGGCAGAAGTTTGGAGGCTTAAACAGCGGGGAGGCTCGTTCCAGCAGCTAAATGTTAAATTCTCTACAGCAGAAACTCATTACTCAAAATTTTAGAAGGCTAAAAGAAAACAAAAAAGACTACACAACAAAAAAGGGATTGAGTGGGACTGTTGTCAGAGTCTGTAATTTTGTTTCAAGTTCCCTTCCAGTGAAATATTGTGCCTTTTTGTAAAATTGTAAACACGAAGAGTTAAAACCTTTAAAAAAACGTAATAATTTCGTGGAGTTCCTAAGAGCTTGAGTAAAGGCAACTGGACTTCTTATTGGATCCTGAAGACGTTTCACCTCATCCGAAAGGCCTCTTAAGTTCGAAAGTGAATGGGGTCTTTAAAAGAAAGTACTTTTTATCTTCTAAGATGAAAATACTTTCATAGTATTCTATTGGAATACTTCCTGGAAATATTTTCGGATCACATGACTTGTGTTTTCACTCAGACTCGAGCTTCATGACAATGCCCTAGTACATTTAACAGAACTTAAGATCTGTTTATTCAGGCTGTGCCCAAATCTGACAAAAATGTAGCACTAAAGTTCAAGATAAACATCGTCTAACCGTTTAATATATACAAATGAATGATTTAATATGAACTTTTGTTGACTCCTAGGAAGTCTGCGTTGGTTGCATAGCAACAGCAACTTAAGAGTGGCATTCTTCCTCTCGTCCACATCAATATATCAAGTAATTGCTGTAATTCACGGCATGCCGTGTAATTAGGAAGGATTTGTTCTGCAAGGTTGTTTTTCTGGTATGACGTTATGAACATGTACCACTGTTTTAACTCGTTTTTTTTAAACACGATGAACTCTCTGCAGCTCTCTTCAGTCAGAAGTTTAAATGTATTGAACACTTTTACCTCAAAAATCTGCACCTTGAATCCCCTCTCAACGTTGGTTTCTGTTACTTTATTATAGCTTTTGTAGCCTGTATTACACGTTTTCTCAGCTTCTACTCGGCGGATGCTTTTCGTTCAGTGATTGTACTTTCATGAGCCATTTAAGAAAAAAATGGAAGTTGATTAACGAATACAAACTCGAGTTGTTCGAAGGAGCTCTTCATAAGAATGAGGCTTGAGATATTGAATTGTGTTGATCTTGTATTGAAAATGCCCACTAAGTGTTATATTTGTTACTAAAAGCCATCAATTTTAAGCTCTTTCCTTCAAATGCTTTGGAGTTTTCTTTATGCTCATTATCAATAAAAGCTTTTTTAATTGCCGTTTTAAAGAAAGAAAACACTTTTTTTGGGTGGGTGGGACTTTGTTGCATGATGTACTCGGTCTTCTTTTTGTACTTTTCATATCCTATACAGTATTGTTTTTATAAGTATTTGTTGAGGCCCTAATTGTATGTATTTTCTATGAATTTATTTTGTAATCCATGTTTATACTAGTAGATTTATATGTAAATGTATTAAATCGGTTGATTCAAATCTTTCTAACATTGTCATGTCTCTTGTTTTCCTTATTTGAGGTAAATCAACTTTTGACAATTATTTTTCTTGGTTCAAATTTCAATTCAGTGGCTTTTACAACATATTTTTTCTTTTAATCTTCATTAATTACTTTGCTGTTCCCTTAATGTCGACCCCTTCTGAATCATACTCATCAAACTCAACAAATCTAATTGATAGGCTGGTTTGTTTTTTAAAGTTTCCACTACTACGACTAAAGTGTAGTTGTATTTACTTTTATTTTAAGCTTTGTAGAACATATCTCCATCAGCACTATTTTGTGTAAACATCTCATCTTTATTTCTTGCTAGCCACATGTTGTTCATAAGATTCCCATACTGAGAAATTCAAATAAAAGCTGAGTTTGTTCAACTTTGTATTCTTAAAAATTTTACATTTTGTATGTCTTTGTGAGGACTCTAAATTGCCGCTTGAGGAGAATGAGAGTGTGTGTGGTTGTTTGTCTCTGTTTGGCCCTGTGATGGATTGGTGACCATTCCAGGGTGTGTCCTGCCTCTTGTCCAGGGATGGCTGGGATAGGCTCCGGCCATGGGAATAAGCAGTATGGATGGATGGTCAATGAATAAATGAAGGAATGTTGTCGGTGTAAAATATCGTTTTTGCACGTTTTTGTGTCAGAGTACTTTACCTTTGGAAAGATACTATCCATTATTGTCTGCCTATTAGCATAACTTAAGGTCACTTAATTGAGCAAACAGCAGGATTTCTGTGAATGTTTTTCTTTGGATATTCAATATCAAAATAAAAGAAATTTGCTGAATACAAGAAGAGGAGTGGAGTATTCAGCTGGTGTATCCAAGTATACAAGCTGTTTAAATCTTAATTTTTAGTAAAAGTAAAAGAAAAACAAACATGACAGGAATATACTAAACCAGGTACATAACTCACATTCAGCTTCCACATGTCCGGTGAATGTTGGTGATAACGCTCTTAATCAAACTTATTAAGGTAAAAACAGAAAAGTTCATTCCAAAACCTGCTAAAAGACACTGCTGTTTTACTTCTTTATTAAAATATGAGCTGATGTGGAACCGGAAGGGGCGGGACTTGTTCTGCCGACGCTCCCCCTGCGTTGGTCATTCAACATGGCAGCGGGACCAATTTCAGAAAGAAACCAAGGTATAACTGTCATTTATGCGACTTTTTCATTTTCATATCTTATCTCTTGAAAGCTGTGCGTACAGGCTATACTTTGAACTGTCTTTCTGTGTCTTGCCGAGCTAAGTTTTCCACATATTTAGCCGATAATTTATAGTAAACAACCAGTGGAACACATGGAGGTCCTCCGGTATCGTTAGCTTAGCTTGTCGCTAATTTATTAATTCATTTCATTTAAAACAAAATACTCTATCAAGTTATGTTGCAATTTATTCAAGAACAGGAATCTTTGTATTTTGTAGTATCTTTGTGGATTTGTATAAGCTAAAATCCGGGCTGTGTGCAGTATGAAAAGCTATAGTTAGCTTTGCTAGCTAGGCACCTAGCATGTGACAGAGCTCAACAAAAACTAACAAAGTGGGTTAGAGAGCCTTTTCAATTTAACTGAGGAAGGTTTTATTCAGCTCCTTAGTTGATAAAGACGACTCATTCTTTAAAATAAAGAAGGGATAAAATCTGTCTAAGGTTTTGGGGCTACTTATTTACACACTTCCTAAACAAATACTAACCTTACATTGTAGCAGTGATACTGCAGAGTTTCTTATGTGGAGTTATAGTTTAGATTATTGCCAATCACATTTACATTTTGATTATAAATACCTCATTTAAAACAGAATTGTGAGTCTTACAGGTTATTTAAGCCCATTGAAAGTGAGGGGAGGGCTACAAAAGTGTTCCTGAACATATTTTGACAAGTTTAAAAGGTGAATAAGTGGCACTCGATAAATTAGCATCTCCATTGCACAGCTTTTTAAAGACAGTTTTTCCCCTTTTTTTCCCCATTCTGTTTTCAGATGCCACTGTGTATGTTGGTGGCTTGGATGAGAAGGTCTCAGAGCCGTTGCTATGGGAGCTTTTTCTGCAGGCTGGCCCTGTGGTAAACACACACATGCCCAAAGACCGGGTCACAGGACAACATCAAGGTGAGCACTACGCCACTTTTTTCTACTTAAAAATGTGTATCTCTCAAAGAATGGGAATTAGCTGATCAAGTAATAAACATACCTTTTACCTCATCCAGGTTATGGCTTTGTGGAGTTCCTCAGTGAAGAGGATGCCGACTATGCCATCAAAATCATGAATATGATAAAGCTATATGGCAAGCCAATCAGAGTCAATAAGGCCTCAGCTCACAATAAAAACCTGGATGTTGGCGCCAACATCTTCATCGGCAACTTGGACCCAGAGATTGACGAAAAACTCCTCTACGACACCTTTAGTGCGTTCGGTGTTATTCTCCAAACCCCGAAGATCATGCGAGATCCCGACACCGGCAACTCCAAGGGTTACGCCTTCATCAATTTTGCCAGCTTCGACGCGTCGGATGCTGCCATTGAGGCCATGAATGGCCAGTACCTCTGCAACAGACCCATCACGGTGTCCTACGCCTTCAAGAAGGATTCCAAAGGGGAGCGTCACGGCTCGGCCGCAGAGCGGCTCCTGGCTGCTCAGAACCCGCTCTCGCAGGCCGACAGGCCCCATCAGCTGTTTGCGGATGCCCCACCACCGCCAAGTGCTCCGACCCCGGTCTTAACCACGCTGGGAGCTACTATGGGCATTCCCGGTCTGACTGGTAGGCAACTGTCTTGTTGGTTCATTGTGAGAAGCATGTCGTGTTGCTTGATTACTATCTTTTACTGTGACTATGACCTATTTTTGCCTTGTGTTGTGCCATTTCAGCCAACCTGGATTGCTAACGGTCATTGATAATGTCTAATGTTACATTGATAGTAGAACAATAAAGTATAATATGCAGTTATATGCTCTTCAGAAGCAAGAATATTTGACAGGCTTTTTCTTAAATATTCCAGTGTATCTTAATTCTTAATTACTTCCATGTCCTTTTTTCTTACCAACACCATAAGGAATAGTAAATACACTTATAATAGAAAGGATGCTTTCAGCTTGCTTTATGTTAATCTGCCTCTTACAGGCTTATGAATTTTAGTTAGTTTTATTTAATTTGAAAGTAAATATTTTACACACTTTCTAAAAAGTGTGCTTTGAAGTATGACTCAGAGCTGATATATTTTATTCACTTTGATTAAAACTGTGTCTTGTTGTTTTATTCCTGGGGCCAGCTCTCTTTAAAACAGCGTGTAACACATATATAAGTAGGTGTGAAGGCTTTTCATGTCTGAGTACAAAATGAAAACAAGAGAGAGAATTCTGGTTGGTTAAGACGAGAGTGATGCAGACACATTTTCTCTTAGTTAAGACGAGAGTGATGCAGACACATTTTCT
>JABUIW010000025.1:4781534-4795333 GCA_013363375.1 Menidia beryllina | reverse complement strand
GTAAATCAACAGAGTTCAGTTAATACCATGTCCTAATTTTGATACATACATTTAAGGAAAAAGAGCATGAAAAATAAAAGCTAATACAAATGAATAATTTAAGTAGAAATGAGTGGAAACTGCTAGCTTGGCTATACTCTAAGATCACAAAAGTAAAACCTCCCTGTTTGTGAGATACTTTTAGGTTCTGAGCTGTTACTGGTTTTTATAACTGGTCAACAGATACATGCCTTTGTGACCCTGTTCAATATGCATTTGATTGTACAAAAAATGATGTTTTTTGCATATTTTTATGAAAAGGGTATGATCCTTAAAGATATTTCCAACAGAGCTGCTCTTCATTTTTCATCTTGATGATTTGAAAGTGGCCTAAAGTAGCTGATGAAAAATGCAGGCCTGTTTTGTAGAAATCTTCTGACCAGAAACGCAGCACTGATGCTGGCCTCTGATCGCCCTCGAGGGAGAAAAGAAATAGGACGAGGTTCATATTGTGTCATCCCGAATTAATGCAGCAAAAAAGGCTGAAAGAGCGACATTTTTACAGACCTGACTCGTGTTTAAACGCTAAAGTAAGCGTCCTGAGGTGTATATAAAGGTGTGTTTTTGTAATAGATGTGCTTTTTTTCCCTCCCCTCTCAGGGTGGAGTTTCCAGATGGGTTCAGCATATCAGTTCCATAGCTGGCGTGTGTTTGTGTTAGTGTGTGCACTTCCATCTGTTGCGGCCATCGCCGCCCTGAACGCCATGCCTGAGAGCCCACGCTTCTACTTAGAGGTTAGCGCGTGGTCTTGTGAACAGTTATCCCCTTATGCTGCCCTGACTCACGTATGAGTCATTACTACATTAAAATGTCCAATTAAATACTAAGTCTCTAGTCAGGGAAAGATCATGTTTCATGCATTAATAATGCAACGCTTTCCTGTTGTCCAATCAGAACGGCAAACACGACGAAGGCTGGATGATTCTGAAGCAAGTTCACGATACCAACATGAGAGCGAAGGGATACCCCGAGAAGGTATTTTCTGTAAGTATCGCTAAGGAACCAGTCATTCAGATCATGAAACGTGAAAGATGAGCCGAACATCCAGGGTGTCCGGTCAGGTTTGTGGTTGGTATCCATCATACTCTTGTATCCTGTCCAGTTAATGAATTAGAAGTCACCATCTTTGACAAATGAGATTACTGGCGACTTGTACCCTTCCACTCACCCAATCACTGCTGCGATAGGCTCCAGCCCTCTCTATGTGGAATAAGAAGTATGGACAATAAACGAATACAAAATACAAAGACGTTTTCTAGATTGAGAGACAAACTTAAATCCATGACCGCTCAATTCACGCAAGCCATTGTTTCACAGTCAAAAATAAAAAATGAATTATATTTTATTAGTCTTCTCTGAGCAGCCTTACTTTCAGAGCATATTTGGTTATATCCAACCGCAGAATTAGAAACAGTTGGGAGAGAGACATGGTATTATCATATGACATTTCTTCTTTCTTTGAATAGTAATGCTCTTTATTAATTTGAGTTGGGGATATTAAGAGGAATTGTGTAAATTTTTTATTAGTATTTCAGCTTCTTAACAGTAAGCAGTCATCATTGTCTGACTCTCCTGGTTACATTAAAAAAAAGCAGACCAGATCTGGACTGCTGGCAGTCCTGTAAAACCCACCGGCCTGTGTCGGTGATGCTACGCTGTTGTAAGTCGCACAGGATGAGGTCTGGCATTTACCAGCTAAAATGTCTCTTGGATGGGAGCGTGTGCTGCCTTTGTGAGGGCACCGTTCACACCGGTCACCCATGCCACGGCTACTAATGCACGTCGTGTCACAGAGTGATAAACGGCTTCCTCGCGTTTACGACTACGCCTGCGAACGTCATTGGCTGAATGCTTTTCCAAGCTATCGCCGAGCACATGTGGCTTTTTCTGACGGCCGTGCTCTGACTGTTCCGCATGTCGTGCTCCCCGAAGACTCAGAGGTCAAGTGGATCCAGCAGAGGTCTCGACCCTCGGCCTCTGCATGCTGAGACGCCCCCGCATTCTTCCAATCCTTTCGTGCCCTGTAAAAGTCGAAAGACCTAAGTTGTTTGCAGAAAAATCTTTTTCTTGTTTGGTGGAGGAACTGCTCCCTTCATACCCAGCCCTAACCCACATTTTAGAACACAGATTTGCCAAACTTTTAAGTGTTTATATTGTGCACTTTTGTCAGATTCAAGCTTTTCAAAGATCTTTTCTTCACACATTAAAGGAGGATACACTATTCTGTACTGTAATTGGTAGATAAAAGATTAAAGCAAAATCACAAATCACACATTCAAAATTAAAAAAGAGGGTTTTTGGTTTGAATCCTGGCAGGGGATTCTCTCCCCCCTGTGCTAATTTGACTCAGTCTTTTGCCCCACGGCTTTTAATCTGACAATCTGAAAGAAAAAGATCGTAGAGTTTTGGGAAATCCTTTTGGGGAAAGCAACACTTACCGGGAGTTCTATAAGTGTATTGTAACCTCTTAATCATCGGTTTTGTGTTCGATCCCAGGTCACCACAATCAAGACTGTGAAGCAGATGGATGAGCTGGTGGACATAGGCACCGACACCCCGATCTGGCACCGCTACAGGCTGAAGATCATGAGCCTCTCTCAACAGGTCACTTCAAAATGTAGCTCAGATTATCCATAACGATTATCCAACGTGAGCTTGCGGGTTCCCACAACTTTGCAAATTTGATGTTTTGTGGTGACCTCTGAGCAAAAGACACCACCGATTGCTTTAACAAGTTTGAAAAGAAACAACTAAATAAGGTCGCAGCTTGTTGCTGTGTGAATGTTACAGCTCAGAGCTGCCTCCACCCGCCTCTGTGGAGTTGGTGTTCGTGAAAGTAAACAGTGTGGGCGCGGGCATAGGTGGTTAGAAATGCAGCCAAGTTGTTACATATCTTCATACTGAAGTATTTTGTCACGCCGACCCCTTCTTTTCTCTCTGTGTGAAATACATTTAAGATGACTTGATTTTACCTAAACCTAAATCTAACTTGAAAATGATGTATTACTCCAGTTTGCTAAAAGCTTCTCCTTCGTCGTGTTAGATATACACTTTACCAGATTTCTAAATGACATTAATTTGCATTCAGCCTACGTTCTGTTTTGTGCACACACCTACAGCCTCCATCATTCCACCTGTTTACCACCACCGCAAAATGAAAAGTTTTTACTTCAAACCTGGAGTAGAAATAGCTTAGATGATATATTTTTCTCCTGTAGATTAATCTACAACTGAGTCATCCGAACTCAAACCTGTGTTACCTAAGTCTTATGCACAAAAATTTCTCTTGATGAGAAGTTTTTTTTTCCTGTCCTCATGTTCCAGATACGGAACAACATTCTCGCCTGCTTCCGGCCGGAATATAAGCGGACAACCCTCATGCTCATGGCCGTTTGGTTCACCATGTCGTTCAGGTGAGAGAGGCCCGTAAAACCATCCGGTGCGCCGTCATTCTTTCAAAGACGTGGTGCTCACCTGGTGTGTCCCACCTCGCAGCTATTACGGCCTGACGGTGTGGTTCCCCGACATGATCAAGTACATCCAGAAGCAGGAATACGACTCCCGGACCAAGACCTTCACCAAGGAACGAGTGGAGCACGTCACCTTTAACTTCACCCTGGAGAACCAAGTGCATCGCGAAGGGTACTATTTCTATGACAAGTAAGGCCGTTTTTCTCTAAGTTGCCGCCTCGCTCGATGCCGCTGGGCAGTGAATTTTACAGGTATGCGGCACAGCTCAAGGAACTGACCCCCGTCCGCAGGTTCCTCAATCTGAAGATGAAGTCCATGGTGTTTGAAGACTCCGTGTTTGAGGAGTGCTACTTTGAGAACATCACCTCCACTCACACTTTCTTCAGGAACTGCACCTTCAATTCCAGTTTGTTTTACAACACAGGTAAAGACTTTATCATGCCCTTCGTATTGAGTGGTGAGGTGCTCATAAGCTAGGGGCTCAAAACTGAGCAAAACTGCAGTGCGTGAACTTAAATTTAGTCTGAAAGGCTTTTATTACCCAACGATGATTACCGGTGATCAAATGTCTGTGAAGTACTCAGCACACAGATAACCAGGGGTATTTTTTGTGGGGGAAGTGGACGGTCCACGCTTTAATTAATCACCATCTAAATAAGAAAAACTGTGCTCAGATGTGAAGAATAGTGTTTACTGTCACACACGAGGTCGAGTGATGATCGTTTCAGACATTCAGAGTTGAGACTTCCTCTGAAGAGAGGTCTGCTTGATCCCTTTGGGACTTGATTTCAGCATTAGGGTGTTGAGGCAGGGTAAGATCTAAAACAGCTGGACAGCAACCCCTCCAGGACCAGAGATTGAAATCCCTCTTGTGGGTCTCCTTTCTTAAAGGTTTACCAATTTAGATGTGGAGTGTTGAAAGAGGTTCACTGTTTTCTACAAAACAGTTTCATCCACATTTTTCTTCTCTGCTCGAACTGAAAAACAGTTTGACGGCAGAAAAAAAAAGGACACGGTGTTCGCCAGTCACAGAGATGTTCTGTCCCTGGTAACCCAGGGTTACACAGCAGCACAACTGTTACCATAGCGACACACATGCAGCCCAGACGATTTCTGGGAAGACCGATGGGATCACATGAGAAACAGGGGCTTTATAGGATGAAAAGGTCGGATGCTGGCACAGGCCTGACAGATCTGTGTGTGGAAAACTCCTCAAACGGTGCAGTTTGTGATTCCAGCTGACGTATAAATCAACCTGTCTGAGTGAGAGCTGGGAAACATATCTGAGAAGTACAGTTTAAAAAAAACAAAACAAGTCTCCGCTGACATATTAGAGCCATTATGAGCCAGGACAGATTTATTTGGGCTTAGTAATTCAGCAGTAACAGAAACGTCTGTCTTCGTGCTCCCGGAGCCAGCAATTCATTCCTTTATGTTTGTGTCACTTACGCATCTAAACTTTTATGACCAGTCAGCATTTTTATGGCTGACTCCGTTTCATTTTGGTTCATAAGGCCTGTGTGGCGCTGTTAGAATATCTAAACATCTCGGAGCCGCTGTAGGCAACAGAATCCAAACAAGGTAAAGCGAGAGAGGCATTTTTCTTATACAATACTTCTGACAAGAAGTCTGTTTGAAGAAGTTTAGTTGAATTGAATGTTATTCTGTTAAGTCTCTGCCCAGAGGAATCTGATTGAAAACAGACCCCTGGCAAAGGGTTGTTTTTGTGGTGGCTGCTGTAATGCCTTGGCCTCACTCAGAGACGATTTAATTCTCTCTTTTCCTGTTTGAGAATAACAAACCCTCTGTGCAGGGATGCATGAAAAATGGCACATTTTGTGCTGTGTAAAGAATTTTTCTAACCTTTGATGCCCTCACATGGACAGCCCCTCTTTAGAAATGGTTCATTATGTGATTTTGGATCCATTTTTACAAAGAAATAACTCATCTGTGTGCCTCCAGATTTGTTCAAATACAGGTTTTTCGACTGTAAACTGTTCAACAGCGAGTTCCTCCACAACAAGGAGGGCTGCATACTGGACTTCAGCGATGACTTCAACAACGCCTACATGATATATTTCGTAAACTTTCTCGGCACACTGGCAGTACTGCCGGGGAACATTGTGTCGGCCCTATTAATGGACAAAATCGGCCGTTTAAGGATGCTGGGTAGGTCAATCTCACCTCTGTAGATGTCTGACTGGACTGTAGATGACCGCCGCAGAAGCTGTTTCATTAGGTGTTTTCCTCCGTACGCAGCGGGGTCAAGCGTCATATCCTGCGTCAGCTGTTTCTTCCTGATGTTTGGCAACAGCGAGTCGGGGATGATCGCCCTCTTGTGTCTTTTTGGGGGCATCAGCATTGCCTCGTGGAACGCCCTGGACGTCATCACGGTGGAGCTCTACCCCTCGGATAAAAGGTAGCATTAAAGGAAAAAAACAAGCTATTGTTCCCGGGCCTGTGTCAAGTCAGATGTCATCTATTTGTCTGACCTATTTTATTCTGTAATGGTCTATTATTATTATAATTTTTTTGTGAGGATCTTTTCTAGGTATGTGCATCTTGTGCATCTGAGGGGATTTCTTTTTTCCAGATTACCCACTTTGAGCAGATGAAGCATCACCCGTGACCTAACATGGATTTATTTGACTGATAGTTATCTGACGTTATTTTCTCAAATTTTCAATGTACAAATTCTGGCTTTGGTTACATTTATAACTCAGAGCAAGTAATTGAACAAGAGCTACTTAAAAATGAAATAAAATTCTCACACTTTCAAAGGTCTTACTGATATGTAAAGGTGCCAAATAATATTAAGTAAGCTAAAGTGTTCGATACTGTCACCTGAGAGCAAAGCACAGATCAATCAGTGTCATATTTTTCTGCTGCAAAAGCAGTAATTGAAGCTAATTGGTGACATTCTCCATTTTTATTCTGTGGAGCAAGTCGCTTATCAGCCTTTTGGGTCAAAATTCTATACTTACATTCTCTACTTCAACCAGCAGGTGAACAGACTCTTGAAAGCTTGTGAGTTTTTCTGTTTTCTGGACCTCCTATTTTGATGTAACTCCCCACAAACAGGGGCTGTGCAAACAACAAAATGTCACCACGAAGTAATTCTATTTGACGTGGATAATGTATTTTTAAAAACAATAGACTAATCCTAAATGTGAGGCAGGAAAAGCTCCACTTATTAGTCTCATGTATCAGGAATGTTTCACCGCATTCAAGATTTTGATGAGTCGCATAAAAATGAGCAGTGTTATGTTATCTTAAGTTATCTGGGCTGTTCTGGTGAAGAACAGCAGTTTTCTGATCATCTATTGTTTAAATTTTTGTCTTCAGGACCACTGCGTTCGGCTTCCTGAACGCCCTCTGTAAACTGGCGGCCGTGCTGGGCATCAGCATCTTCCAGTCGTTCGTGGGCATCACCAAAGCCGTGCCCATCCTGTTCGCCGCCGGCGCGCTGGCCGCCGGCAGCTTCCTCGCCACGAAGTTGCCCGAAACGCGAGGTCAGGTGTTGCAGTAGGAGCGGACCGCCAGCGGTCGGCAGCAGAGACCAGCCCGGAAGTGTGTGTTTGACCAGTAGAGCCCGAACATCCCCCCGAGAGCTTCAGTGCTGCCCGTCGCCTCACACAAGCAAACAGAACTGACCGCCTTCCCCCCCACCGTAAGCCCAGAATCCTTTGAAATGTGGATCGCATCATGGCCACAAAAGAAGAGCGCACGTATCACGTAAATCGTATCATTTATGCAGAACTTTTTTAGTGGGTGATGTGCTCCATACAAAAAAAAAAAAAGGCAGTTAGGAACTTAAGCGTCCGTGGTGAATAGACAGAAAGATCAAATGAAGATGAGACAAAAAAAAGAAGCCATTTCTGAGGAAATGTTTAAATCCACGTTGGTGGCCCGTTTGCAGATAAGGTCACAGTGTCACGTCTCGCTAATGTGTCTTTTACCTCAGTGACTGTCTTAAAGTGCTATTTTTTCAGTTTGCCAACGGTGTAGTACAAATTCTGTTCGAGCTGACGTCCTTAGGCATGCTTCATATGCTGTAGGCTTAAAAAAAGACCTAAAAAACGATTATCTTTCAGATAAAAAATGCCCACCACCCCTCGTCCACTGCCTGCTAATGAAGTCCGACCAGCTGGGTGCTGTTATTGTCTACCAAATACTGTTCAAACATTCCAATGAGGCTGGACTTAATCAGGTACACTTCCTTAATTCTGTCCCTGAATAACTCCAGGCTGTTTATGGCCTCAAAAAGCAAATGGTGAAGATGCATTTCACAGGATTCTCTCTTCTAAGTGGGAATAGTTGGAGCCGCTCCTCAGTGTTGAACCAGTGTGTTTTCCCTCCCTGTTCTATTTGTCGATGTTCACGAGTGGAGCAAAAAGGGGCGTCTGTGGGACGGATTTCAGTCAAGTGCTTAATGTGACAGCTGTTATCGGAGATTAGTTACAAGAATGTCTGTGTGTGTGTGTGTTTGCGTGTGTGTGTGTGTGTTGGGAGGGGAATTTCATGGGCGCTCTCTGTGGTTGAGCTTTGTGGGTTCCATAGTGCTGGACCTCAAAGATTTATATTGTTGTTTAAGGGGTTAAGTGGATTTAGGGTTAGCTTAGGGTCCTTACAAATACAGGTGGACAAGGATCTGTGGGATTGCACGTGTGTTTGTGTGTGTGTGTTTTTGAAGATGAGGAAGCGTTATTTGATTAATTCAAAGTTCAATCATCTCATGGAAATGAGTCGAGCCACGTAGATCATATCTTTCACTTGGGTGGGAATTTATTTGTCCGAGTAGCCGAATGTAAAAAAAAAAAACAGTGTTCACGCGTCTTCAAACAGATTCCAAAAAGTTCCCATCAGATCCAACTAGCTTCGTCGTTATTTCTGTGGTGCCAAGTGCTTGTCAAAGATTTTACTGTGGACCACAGTGTTCATGAGAGTTCACTCAGGTGTGCATGATCGCTCAAAAAATGACAACGGTGGATCTCAAGCAAAGATATGCTTCGCTTCTTTTTTTGGGATGGGGGTTTCAAATGTAGATTAGAGTTTTAAAAAGTGTAGAAAAAAGCTCAATGCCCCGCGTGCAACCATTTCCATTTCATAAGCACAAATTAAATGGGACCAAAAATGATGAAGCAGTCTGGTTTATCAGCCAGTGCTGCACAAAAAGAACACACCTTTTTACTTTAAGGGCTCCTGTTCAGTGGTTTTTCACTGCATCCACTTCTGGCAGAGAAGTGATAACGCGCTGTTCTACGGCATAGTACTGCTTCCTCATCCACTACTCAAGACTAAAATAACATTTCTAATTAAACGTTGGCCAGAATCACTCCAAACGATACATCAAACTGTGCTTAGATCTTATTTCTCCAAAGGTATTCATGAATATATGTGCTGACAATCAGTGAGTCAGTTTACAGCGTGATATTGTGACTTGAAATTGTCCTCTTGATTGTGTGTCTGTGTGTGTGTGTGTGTGTGTCATATGAGCACAATGAAAAAGAACAAATCAACACTAAATTGTTAAATGAATAAGAGTTATTTGATTAATGAAATTTGGGGAACATTCATCTAAAGAATTTAAAAAGTCTTTATTTTTCATAGATGTATTTTTTGATATCTTGATTTACATATTGATTTATATACTTACAAGAAATGTATTGTTAGATTTTTTTACTGTATAATTGTGTATTTAAATATTTTTAGAATATTCATTTTATTCCCAGATTTTGATTGTTAGCATTATTCTTTTAAACTTTTTGTTTGTGTTAATTTTCAATTTGGGTCTTAAACAAAAACCAAAAGGAAGATTTAAAAGGAAAATCAAAGGAATACAAAATGATATTGACAAAAATTGAAAACATTGTCATTTTCCATTTTCCTTACTGTTTTTACTACTTTTAAAATGCACGAATCACAAATTTTAATAGCCGCCCTCTTATCATGGGTCCCAGTGGAATAATTAAAAGGATTACTAGTTTATCTCAGCACAAATACCAGACAGTTAATCCTCCAATAAATCCCCAAAAAAAAGCAAATATGAGTTTTTCCAAAAGGTCCTAAAAGTTTACTTTTCAGTTTTGATAAATCTAGATTATGAAATTGGCTTTTGTGTGTAACTAAACAGATTTGTCCTGTCTTGCACACTGGCCCCTGATGACCGTCTAGTGTCCAGAGCGAAACCCAGCACCTGCCTAAAGGCAGCGGGGATAGGCTCCACCACCACTCTGAATTGGGTTTAATTGGTTTAGGAAATGGGTGGATCTTCATGCTCTGGAGACAGGATACGTGCGTGTGTGTGTGTGTGTGTGTGTGTGTGTGTGTGTGTGTTTGAGCTGACAAAACTGTCTGTCACATATTTTTCTACTCTTTTCTGTTGCAACATTTTCATCCCTGCGATGAAGACAGCTTAGTCGGGGACCGCAGAAACACTTCTGAAAGAGTAATCCAACACGCAGTTTGGAGTTGAATAATTCGTTTTTCGGTTATAGACTCGGGTGCTCTTTCTCCACTCTCCACGCACATGTTGTGTGGTGGTCTCCTTTGATGGGAATAACAAAAAAAAAAAGCCTACCCTAAATCCACAAAGGTGACTTCACCCACCGGAACCTCTGTACTTGACCGATCGTGACGCATGTTTGTGTTGTATTGTCTAACTTCTTGGACGTCCTGTATACCAGCTGTTTTCGTCAAAAGCAAGAACTTGTGTTTTCATTGTTGTTCGATGACATAGATTTGTTGCTTGCAGTGATTGTTCTTAATCAATGTGGGGTTGAAATTGATCAGACTTGAGTATGTGTTCTGAAAGTTATTGGTGACTGCTCCTTGTTTACCTTGGATCCAGTTAACTTTTATAAATATAATATATATACAAATATATATATATACACATTTATCCCTGAAGGAGGCTTATAATCATGCAATTTATCTTGTCACAGAAGTACAAGATGGATAAGGCCGGGAAAAGGCAATATTGGAGCCCAAAATGTGCAGAAATGTGGTGCAAATGTTTAGTTTAACCTACCCGCTTGTGTACGAGTCCATAGAAAAGGGGAGGGTGTAAGCAATAAAGTGAAGACTTTCCCTGAATCGGAGGAAACAGCAAGTTAGCGTTAAACTCCAAAGGGCGACCCTTTGAAAGATCAAAACAGTGCCCTCTGTCAAATCGAAGCTCCTAAAAAGTGTACAAGCTTGATATTCAATGTGAGTATGTGTATAATTTCCAGTCTATAAACATATATATATACCTGTACAAATAATCAAAAGGATTGCTGGTTTGAGTTGTATGTATAGCAATGGTGATATGGATGTGGTCAAAATACAGTAAACACCAGCTTGAAGAGTTAACTTATTGGTGGCAGTTTAAGTGTTTGTTTTTTTCTTTGGCATGATTTTTTTCCAAGTTAAATCTCAGAAGCCCACAGGTGAGTCCTGAAAGAATCCTAAAAAAGAAAAAAGTAGACATGCCAGAAAACCTTCACCTGCAGAAGAATCCTTCACTGTAGTTGGTAGTGAAGGAGTTTTTTTTTTTTGTTGGTTTTCTTTAGTTTGACTCTGGGTCTGTTTAGAAACTGATACAAGTTCTATAAATGTGAGTTCTCTTCAAAATTTGGTGTACTGTGTGTAGAACATGTAGATGTTTGTACGTGAAAGTATGGAAATCGTGGAACAAAAGATCAAGGAAAAACATTTCCAAAAAAAAGTTCTATATGACACAAAAATCTATTGTGTGTTGTCTTTGTGTTTTGTAAATGAAGACTGAAAATATTGGTAAACTCAGTATTTTACTTCTGGATATTAAGAATATTTTAGTGATGCTGAAAAGGTGCTGTATTTTCTGTGAAGGTTGTTCACTCTGCTGGAATTCACACTTCTGTGAAAGCTATCCAGTGCTATGAAGAAAATGGTGAAACATAATGGAAATAAAACTTTAAAGAAAACCAGTGTTATTGACTGCATTGGACAACTTGAGACCAAATACTTGTCTAATTTCCCCCCCCCCTCTCGATCATCAAGAAAGTAAAGATCTGCTTGGGGCTGGGAGCTAGATATGTTCCATAGCTTGAAAACACTTAACTATTTTCAAGTATATTAAAAAAACAAAACGACAGACCCATTTCTTGTAGGTACCAATACATTCATTTGAAAGATTTCTGGCTTTGTGAATTCAAGAATCTGTGGCACTTTATTTAACCCGAAGCTATTCCAACAAAACTGTGGCTGCAGTGCATATGAATTTTCAAATTTAAAGAAAAAAAGTTTTTGAATAGACACCACATGCAAGCCAAACAAGTTGCCAATTTGCTTTATTCAGAAGATCATATAGTTAAGCCCAAGTGATCACATGATTGGAAAACAAGCATAGGTTGCTATGCCACACTGGTTGTGTTTGTTCCGGGCCATTTTTATGAATCCTCCATCACCAAAGCGTTCTCCCCAACTACAACGCATGAAGATATGTTCCTTCAGTCAAGTCCTGACAGGGACATTCAGAAGATTATACTGAACCACTTCTTATACGAACCTGTTTTTGACCACCCAGTAATCCTCTCCGTTTTCAGTGCCATAGCCTACGAGCAACACCCCATGGTTCACGTTGTGTGAGCACGTATGGTCCTGGTACACACCTGTTAGATCCCACAAGACATTCATGGAAAAGGGCTGCCTCACAACTTTACATGATTTTTTTCCAGAGAGAAAAACAAACAAACAAACAATAGGAGCTCACCATGACGATAAAAGAGAAACTTTGGCCTAGAAGCATCAATTGCTACAGAGATGGGGCCAATGCTAGCCAAGCCCACTTTCAATGCAAATTCATCTCCCTTTGGCAGGAAGCCGTACTTGGAGCAGTTGGCTGCCCGGTACTGTGGTCGGTACTTGCATTGATCCCGCTGAAAAGATGTTGTAGGGCATGTTAAGTGGATGTTCTGACAGTTACAAGTATGGGGGGAATCATGCTATGCAAAGTAAGATGTTAACCAACCTTTGCAATATAGGGGTAAGAGGCCTCGGACGCAATGCCCCGGTTTTGAATGACATACTGGAAGGCGTTGGCCATGAAGCCCCCCCCGGCAGCCGTAGTTGCCGTATTTTGCGGAGCAGTCCACCAGATTCTGGGGACTGAGAGACTTCAGGATGCCTGTGGACTTTTTTAGTTGCCCCTCCAGGGCTCCAACTGCACTAAATGCCCAACAAGAGCCGCAAGAACCCTAAAAAAAGATAAAAGAAAGACTGCTTGAGACGGTGCAAAAAGAAACAACCATACCTTAGCAGTCTTTTTATGAAAGATGACCTCACTTGAGTTTTGACTGAAGTCACCAGGCCTTTATCCCTCCAGTCCAGCGAAGATGGCAGAGACTGGTTAACCTTAACCAGTTCATAAGGAATCCTCTCCAGCTCAGATGGTACGACTGTGCCTGTGAGAGTTCTGGTGATCTCCTCTATTGTCTGCAAGCACAACAATCACATTTCTTAATATAGACCATTATTGCAGTAGTAGTTTGGTCACTTGGTTTTAATCTCTCCAAATACTCACCAGATCTCCCAAGTGGTTAATTGCCATCTCAAACGAGTGCAGGCCCAGCGATGTTTCCAGGTTATGGAGATTGATCATGTCTAGGTTCTCCTCCCATATCCGTCTGCGACCCAACTCCTCAACCTGGAAAACAGAATGGAATTTAAGATTTCTCTATCATTCGTGAAAGAAAGATCCGTAATATCAAGATTTACCATCAAAAGACTAAAAATAAGGAAAAGTCTGTCACCCTTCAATTTGAAGGTTCTTGAAACATTCCAACCTTTAGAACTCCCCAGGCTGGTTGACACAGATTCATGACACTCAGAATGACTTTTCGGACAGGATTAAAGCACCTTTTACCTGATGAGAGTACACCTTGTTATGCATCTTTTTCCAGAGCTCCCAGTGCTGATCCATATGCGGACTGGTGACAGAAATTGCAAATCCACACAAGGCCAAGAAAAACAGGCTCTCAAACATTTTGAGGCCCAGAAAGGAAGAGGCTGCCATTCAGCCGGGGTCAGGAGAGGAAAACAAATGGTATGGTCAACAGATTTCAGAGCCTCAACCAGCATGCATTTATCAGTGTGCTTCCTGCACACCTGCAAACAATTGAACCTGTGCTGGAAGTCTTCCTGTCCACTGGGTGGCAGCACTAACAAGCTGTGGACAGTCCCCTCAGGGCTTCCAGGGAATGGGGTGGGGAGTCCAATATTCGCCCTCTTTACTCTGTTTACTCCTTATAGTCATTGTTCCTCTTTGC
>JABUIW010000025.1:4750319-4781134 GCA_013363375.1 Menidia beryllina | reverse complement strand
ATCTATCTATCTATCTATCTATCTATCTATCTATCTATCTATCTATCGATCTGTCTATCTATGTATATGTGAATAATCTTGATGTTTTTTCTAGAGAGGAAAGAGAGGAATGAAAATCCTCTTCTTATTCTAGTAATCTGTTGTGTGATCATCTCCTCCAACCTATCCTTCAACTAAAGCTGGCCATAATAACTTTCCATATCCATTTCGTTTGTTTTCTCTTATCTTTTATTATATATATCAAATTTAACACACAGATAGCAAAGCCAGTATTTTTAAAACAAGTATTTGAATAAATAAATACAATACAGAATCTGAAAAAGATAACACCGAGCAGGACAAATGATATCCTAACTTTCACGTGTGATGTTTTTTTCACATACATTTATTTATTTATATTTTCAGGGCAGCATTTGCAGTTTATGAGCAAAATATCTCTTCTATTAAATCAAATAGCCTCAAAACAAATTGGGGTAGACTTCACAGTGTAGGGTAAACTGCAAAAGTTGCAATGCCACAAATATTTTTCCTGTTTCTGGCGATCCGAATGAAGCCTCCTTCTCCCCAACGAGTTCCCCAACTGAAACCACAGAGACATCTCATGAACATCTCATAAACTCTCTTTCACTTTGTAAGCAAGAAAAGCCAGTTCACCTATTTTTCACAAGCCAGTAGTCTTGTCCAGTGTCTGTGCCGTAGCCAACCACCAGGACAGCGTGGTTGACCAACTTGGGGTTGCAGCTGGGCTCGTTGTACAAACCTGAAACATGCAAGTGGTCACTGACAGTAGCCGGACACACCAGCTGGTAAACACAGCAGCAGTTGACCTTTACTGCTGAAAATCTGCTCTAAAGAATAAAAAAGAGATCATGTCCAAAATAATACCACCCTCTGAGTTTTGAAGGCCATGATTTAATTCTAATTAACTTTTAATTTGAACTTCAAGCAAACATTTTTTAATTCAAATGCAGTTGCATACGTTTCTTCTTTGTTCCAAATTTATACAATTAGTTCACTTAGACTGCCCAGGCAATGATTATATTTTCAATTTATTCATTAACTTAAAGTTATTGTATGTGTTGAATGAGTTGAGATTCAGGAAAACAACAACAAAATAAAATAACTGCAGAGTTAATTTTTAACATAGAAAGTCTTAAAATATGTTGGAGCCACAGGGATTTTTTTGTATAGCAACTGAAATGTTTTAATTTAGCTCTCTGAGACTACAAAGCTGCCATCAAAGGCCCACAAAATTATAAAAGGTCTTGAGGGCAAAACAGCCATGTGCAGGGCAGGAAATCAATTTTTTTTACGGTGGTATTTCTTTCACAGGCTTGGTCCAAAAAATAAGCACAAAAAAATCAGCTTACTTAAAATCAGAGAATCTATTTCGAGGTTGTCAAACCTCTCTAGCATTGCTTTGCAAAAGACAAATGTTAAATTTGCGTTTTTCTGTCCACATCTCAAAAATCTTTCTGTTGAAATGAGTAAAAAAATGTGACAACCTAATGGTATTTATTACATTACCCCCCCAAAAGTTATTCATAATACTCATTTAATACTGTAGAATCATTTTCTAAATGCGAGGTACAGCAAAATATGAGCTTACAGCTGCAAATGGAAGATTGCTTATCACTGTGAGCGAGCTCACCTCCTCTGTACATGTGGAAAGAAGGCAGCATGGCGTTCACGGCCACAGCGATTGGTCCGACCGACGCCACTGCAGACTGCAGAGCCCTCTCATCCCCTCGAGGGAGGATGTGGAACTTCGAGCAATAACCGGCCTTTCCTTTGGCAGAATAGCGACATTTCCCATTCTAAGAACAGAAATTAGCTTTACAGGACTGATTATGGGATCTGCCTTACATTTTCTGTTTTTAACAAGGAAGTGTTATGTGTCGGTATACAGACTAGTAGGTGCGTGTGCTTATTTCTAAAAAGTCCAAACAGAATTCCCTCTTTTAATCTTTTCCTGTAAGCTGTTAATTCAAAAGTTAGTGGGATGTAAGAAGAGGTGGGAAGAGGGCTTATAAAAGACTCAATCGCATTAATAAGACTTCCCTGCAAACTGGGTCTGCAGCACTGAAACACATATGTTCAACACATTTTCTGCAAAAGTATTTCAGACACTACACTACTACACTAAAATTATTTATTAGTGTGATAAGATGTGAAAACATCTAAAAGGGCTTTTGTATTTTAAATTAGAAACGAAGAAGACAAAAAGGTGGAGTTGTGTTTCCTGAGTTAAACAAGATATTAAAGGAAAGTCTAAAGCTTTCCCCCTTTTTTACACAGGGAGAAAATGTGCGTGGTTTAGTTTGTTCAAATAGTGAATCACATAGTTGATCTCATTATGTGGATGCTGTTGGCTTATGTCTGTATAAAGATACGAAAGATTGAGATCTCATCGGGCACTCTGTAGCTGACCTGGTGCTCATAGGGGTAAAAGCTCTCTGAATCGACGCCCCCGTTTCGGATGACGTAGCTGTAGGATTTAGTGATGTAGCCCCCTCTGCAGCCGATGTTTCCATCCACGGTGCTGCAGTCCACCAGGTTCTGTGGACTCAGTGCAACGAGGACCCCGGTTCTCTTCTTCAGCTGACCCTCTAGAGCTCCCAAAGAGCTGAAGGCCCAGCACGAGCCACATAAGCCCTGCAAAAAAAAACATAAAGACGTGTTTACTGGAGCCATTTTGATCCATTACTCTCATTTCTTATAGGAGATTGCTTCTTACCTGGTCTCTGACAGGGGTGACCAGGCCATTTCTCCTCCAGTCCACACTTTGGGGTAGCGATAACCAATTTATATCCTTGGAAGAGCCATTTGTGAAGTCAAGAGGATCCTCAAGCTTCAAGCCATTGAGCTTGTCATTTATTTCCTCAGCTGTCTTAAAACAAAAAAAGAAAAAGTACCCGTGAAATACTCATGAGAGATGCTTGGACTGTGGATAACCCTGTGCCCATCACTTTTCTGGTTCTCCCTGAAAGTGCACAGACAACAGCATAACAGCACAGTGTTGCACATTTCTGCATATCAGTGAGTTTAAAATGTCCTTCTTGAATTCAGTGTCAATTTATTTGAGTTTCTTTACTTTTCTTGCTACTTTTTCTGAGTAAGTCTGTATGATAATTCCCTTTGTTTTTGCCCATTTTGTGCGTTTGTGCTCTCTCTTTTTCTAACATTTGGCCCTGCCTGTATGTTTGGAGAACAAGATAAGTTTATTAGGCATTTGTTTCTTATTAAATGTAATTTGATCTGGATCTGTGTTTTTTCCTCTGTTGAAAGTTTTTCATCTTTGTGAACGATCTTTAGCATCTTATAGAAAAGAGGCGGTTTTGCATTTGTTTTACTCCTCTGTGCACTTCTATTGGGTCTGGTCCTAAACAAACACGTGTCCATAGCGTCCCAAAAGCATGTGCACGTCCCAGACATTTCTGCCAGATTCCTGCAGTGCGACAACGGCACACCCATCTGGGCTTCATCATCAAAATAAGAACCTTCCATAGTGGCACAACTTAAATCCCATCATAACAAAGCTTTTGGTCATTTCTAAGCCTTCATATTTGCTAATGTCACATGAAAACATGCCACACATTCTGGTGTACAGTGTTACTATATTTTTGTTATCAAATATTATCCATTCAGTGCTTTTTGTGTTTCAGATGTTTCACAAAAAAGCAAAATTCCCCTGAACAGTCACCGCTGTGACGCAAATTTCAAGAGAAAACTGACTGAACAAATAGAAACCGAGAACTAAACCACAGTAGCACACAAAACACTTTGCTACTTTTCTGTATATTCCAGATCTTTAACGATACCAGCAATGTCCACAAATATTTACAGTATCTGGTAGTATGATTAGCCCTGCCAGATGCATTTCTGATCATAAAATAGTTGCATAATATAGGCGTCCTGAGTGTCTGAGTTGGCCTGGTCCAGGCTGGATTAAATTAATCAGATTGCATGAGGGGAGATTAGAGCTGGTCTATAGGTCGGGGTTTAAATTAAGCCCGCTGGATACAAGGTTTTAATGCAGATTATCAGTGTTGTCCAACAACATCCATCTTGCACGCGCAAAAGATCAATGAATCTCAACACTCCTCGGATTCTGTTTATCTGCCGTGGAAATGTTTGCTATGCAGTTTGTATCCACCAGAGGTCTCAGATATGCCTCAATAGGACATAACACTGGTGCCATACTGTACAGACCACGCAGGATCTTGTGCAACAGGGTAACTCAATTTCTTGTCCTTATGCAAAACAAACAAGGGTCTTTTTTCATCCGAAGGCGTCGTCAGTCCTTCCTCTCCTCAGTCCAGAAATTGAGAAAGATGCAATGCTGGAAAAGAGCTTAATTTTTATTTGATCATGTCTACGGTCCAATACCAAGGACCAATTATCCGTCCATTATCGTAACCGCTCATTCCCTAATGGACCAAAGGACTAATTATTCAGACAAAAAACAGGATGCTGGTCAAAGCTCCTTCTGGGAAAGCACAGAGCCAGATTAGTGGGTTTGCTTTGACATGGTGCTGCTCTCCTCCTCAGGTTAACAGTCATCTTTGACACCACTGACACCACGGACCGGAGATATCTGCCTGCTAAACTTAATCCCATCCCTGAAAGCGCACCATCGCGTTAAAAAAAAAGCATTTCTTTGTCTGTCTTTGCAGTGTATGCAATGATACACGAGGACCACGATGAACCAGATACACTCTGCTACATCTGAGCGTGCGCATCACACACACACATCTTGTTTTTGTCACTTTTAATGAAGGATTTAAGTTGACGATGATGTTACTTCTCTAGCTCATATTACAGGTTTCCTGTTTATGGGTGATCACACTTTTTTCAATTTACTCTCACTCATAAATGAGTCCAAAGGAGTCCAAAAACTTTGGCTAGGGTTGGATTTAAATGGTAAAATGATCTCTCTGGGTTATAACCTCATGCATTCAATGCTGTTTATGAACCCTGGCCAGAAAACATCGTCGTGCTGCCATCTGAAAGCTTCAAATCACGGAAGGGTAAACCACTAGGATTTGTTCATGAGGACTGGGGCTGCCCTGTTAAGTAACAACTTACATAAAGGCTTGTCTTTGCATTGCCAGCAAGTTCAACTCCAACTTAACCCAGAAGAAAAATCTAAAGTGTGTACATTGTGATAAAAATTATCTCAGCATCTCAGAACAAAAACAAAGCATCTCACCACCTACAATTAGAGTAAATTGAGAAACATTTCTCTGCTGACTGTTTCAGTTTCCTGTTTTCTAAGAAACAAATCCTACCATATCAGTCAGGTGGTTAAGTCCCAGTGTGAAGTTGTGTTTTCCTGCCGAGACTTCCTGGTTGTGTTTCAGCACCAAGAGCCAGTTCTTCTCCCATATAGCCCTCCGGAGGGTCAACTCAGTCTGAGACAGACACAGTGAGGTGTGAGCTGAACCTTTTATGTGCTAAGAACAGGTAGAAAATGCTTTTTTTTAAAAAATGAATCAAACCTGATTTTCATAAGCTTTGTTATGTTTGATTTTCCATTCCTCCCACACTACGTTTGCAGCTGGTGAAATGTAGCTGAGGGCCACTGAAGGCAAAAGCAGCAGCAGCGCACACAAAAAGTGCATCCTGTGAAGACAAAAAAGGCAAAAGTAAATATGCCCATCCAGCAAATCATCAACAAAGTCCATATGCTGAACACATATGGGCAGAATTATGAGCAAAATGAATCAATTCAGCGTCCTGGTCAGAAACAAGCTGTTTCTTTGAGATTTGCAATTACTTAGATTATGTATTAATTACATATTATATGGGCTCCCTTTGGAAAAAATGGGTTTGTTTATTAAGCTTAAAATGGAATGTATTCATGCATTTAAAGTGAATACCCAGAACAAAATTTGATTCGTCAATATCATTTCAAAGAGAATGATCTGGCCCTGAAGTACCCAAAACACAACTTCCGATATGACTGAATCAAGCTAAACCTAAAGCAGTCCATTTCAGAAAAGGCAACTTTAAACATTGCACGAAACACACCAGTGTTTCAGAAAATATACAAACGTATAAAACACATCTGACAAAGATCTCTATGTATTTTCAGAAATGTCATAACTACCTCTAAACATGAGACTTTAATTTGGTCAAAGGAACACATTAAAACAAGAATTAATTTTTGTGTAGGTGGATAGTGTTACCTTCCTTGTGTTGTCGTCATTACTACTGAACTGAGAAACAGTCAGAAGTGTAAAACAATGCTGGTAAAAGGATCTCATTGCAGTACACCACAAGCAAATTCCACTCAGTTATTCAAGTCCACAAACACAAAATTACCCAGAAAAACTTCCATGCCAATGCAAGAATAAAAAAACAAAGAATAGGACGCTTCTTTAATTATTTCCTCAACTCAAAAAGGGAAATCTAAATGTTCATTTACTGTAATCTCTGCGCCACCCTCACAATAAATCTGTTTACGTTGCCATCTGCATACCGTCAGATAAGAAAGTTTAACAAGCATCTGATCTTTGCACAGGAACAAATATAAGGTTATTACCGCGGGTACAACGACAGGCTTTGCTCTCACCTTGATTCAGACAGATCAGAGCGTATGTCCAAGGAGGAACTTTCAGCTTTGTCTAATAAAACAACGAGGAGTTTCACACTCAAAAGGAGAAGTTCAGTTTCCTCTTACGAACTTTTTAAAACCTGTTTCTCCAGTGCGTACGCTCTGCGGCTCGTCATGTGAGTCCAATTTACTACCAGCTGCAGTAGCTCAAAATAACCTTCCAGCTTGAGAAGTGGGAGTAAGATTCTGATCAATGCATAAAAAAAGACAAAATGAAAGTGTTTGTTGAAGGAGATCTGGAGAAAAGGGATGTTCTGTTATGAATCGGGAGAAATTAGAGTAAAACTGATCTGACCCATGTTATGATATAAGTAACTGGTTGATATGAAAAGAGGAAGTGAAGGCTAAAGCTGGCAGAAACAGGGAGTCCCCATAAGCATTTGCAGTTTGTTACAGGTTTCTCAGAGGGTTCCTGAGAATTGCATGGGGCAAAAGATAATAGACCATTTGACTATTCACACGAGTCACTCTTTGCTCAAATATTTGATTTCCTGTTCCTTTTCAACTCAGCGTCACTGTGTTTACATGTATAACTTTACGTTTGTGTTTGAAATAAACAGTTTCGTCACATCCACTTCCTGCTGATACGAAATGATCAACCAAACAGAGCAGTGAAAAAATCAAGGGGGGGGGGATTTTGAGGAATTAAAGGGTGAGATACAGTATTATAAGATATAATCCCCATTATAAAACACATAATCTTTCCCCAATTAGTTTTTTACGTACTGTACTATGAATTCGAAGATGGAAAGAACTTCTCACAGAGGGAGCAACCCAGAATGTAGCAGTGATGAAACTCATATTAAGACGATATTATGCAATCCTGAACTTTGATTTGGCTCGTGTTGCTATGAGTGATCATCGCTGATCTTTGCCCCTCCTGAATCCGGTTTTGGAGAGAGATTTGCTGATGAACGCAAGTTCCCTGACGTCCTGTACCAGATGGTGAATTTCTGTCTCAGCACGGGGTCTTATTGGCACACCTCTGCGGCCGAGAAGTTTCAATAAACACCTGATGTTTTTTTTTTCTCAGGTTTGATAGAATCTAATGCAAAATCTAAACCTAAATGTGACGAAATCACTGGGGATTTCTTGGGAATTCACAGCATCAGATCTGTCCTTGGCTTAATTAACATTTCAAGTGGCTCTCATAATAAACTGCTGAATAGGTATTTCTTTTTTTTCTTTTTTTTTTTACAAGTGTCTTTACTCAAATCCATCCCCATCTGCTGTTGCTCCTAAATCTCTGCATTTGGCTGACCTGTGCCTGCCTCCTGTCATCCAGTGCAGCGTGTTGGAGGGAGTCCAGCACCTAGCGCATATAATCCCCCAGCATGCAGCGAGCACCAGCGCATCCACTGCCAGGTCGTTGTTGCCATGAGGACGATGGAGCCACAGGGGAACCGAGCAACCGCATCACGCTTCCTTTGGAGTTTAAACGTTCAGAATGGGGGGTCGGAGGTTGAAGATTTCTCTCTGTTGTATATTTACTTGCTCCCCCAAATAGCTTCTGTCATTTGGATGTAGTCATTCTATGATCTTTTGCTTATGTTAGGGATTAGTACCAAGGACAACAACAAAAAAAACAACAACGTTGAGATAGCAGGTTTTTGACCAAAATGACCAGCCGTCCATTCTGAAAAGAAGGTGAGCATTCTCAATTTCCCTTTTCTTTTCTTAATCTTGACTGAATTTAGTTCATGGTATGCAACCACACTTTGTGTTTGCACTTTTAAAACAGTCGAAATACAATTAGAGGCTGCTTTTCCATCTTTTCAGTTACTCACACGTGTGCTCCCCCAAGAGTTATGAAGGAGTCAATTTCAAATAATTCTGTGTGGACCTGCTGTTATTGCTGTTAGTCAGAAAAGACACGTCTTCTAGATCATTTTACCACCTGAAAGGTACAATCACTGATTGATTAAGATCACCTTTCAACTTGATTAACTCGAGCATGCTTGCTTGCTGAATGTTTTAAGTGTTACAGGTTTCAAAATTAGAAATGAAGGATTGTTTTAAGTGCAACCAAACTAAAAAGGCCCACATGGTAAGACTGAGAAATAGACATGTTTTTGAGCCTCAAGGAACAAGAGTACTTCCCAGTTTTCCATTTGGAACTGATATCTCTGTGAAAAATAAAGATATTTGGAAGAAATCGTCCCTCTTTCAGCGGTTCATTTTGCATCCCTCCGCTGACATGCAGCCCTCATCAGAATGATGTGTGAGCTGAGCTGCCAAAACTGAGGGTGGCATCACACTTGGAGGTGTCAGTTTTTTCTTTCTCTTTGCGATTGCTGTCTTGGCAACTTAAGATGTGCCTTTAAGCAAGTCACGCATCTTCTATGAAAGGCCGATGGCTCAGCCGGCTCAGCGAACGTTGCTCATTGAGACTCGTGTCTTTTGGGTAATGCAAACATTTCTGCGTGTCCAAGTCCACACTCACTCAGGGAGTGGAAACTCATGTGGTGTTTGACAGTGGGATCATCTTTGGGCTGCTCTCTGTGGACAGGATTACCACTTTCCTTGAAACTAATATGCAAATTTTGTTTCGCTCTTTTCTGCCCTCTAGTGGTTATCATAGGAACATCTTTGATAACATAAAATGAGCTTATGATGATTTGAGATTGAAACGATGTTTGGAGCTTCAAAGGACATCCCTTCTATTACAAAACCTCTCTCTTACGTGACCAGAATTCCGGGAATAATAAGACCTTGGTATTTGTACTCCAGAGGTACCGCTTTATTGTTTTATTGATACTCTATGAGCAGAGGATAATGACGTGAATGCATTTACAGTACTTTACTGACTCCTAGTGTCATGTAAATATCTTTGTCTCAGCCTTTAAATACAGCCCCCGCTCCACCGTATGATGATTTCCATCTTTGCTGACATGTGTTCTGATGAATACAGAAACCTTTATAGGATGACAAAAATGAGTAAACCGATAACATTAAAAAAAACATGAAGCTGATCAGCTGACATGTTTTCACAATTTCCATTTTCGACATCTTCTTTTGAAATGAAACAACACAAAAATCTTGCAATACAGGTTGATTCTTTTTTTATTTATTACTTTTGCATATTACTGATCAGTGAAAATGGTTTCCACAAATCCAAAACACAAAATATGTAGGCAAAAAAAGAAAGAAAATAAAACAACAAGGCATTTCGACAAAATGATTCAATAATGATTTAAACCAGTGACATCTAATGAATATGTGATCCTTTCACGTCTTTTGTCCAGAGGGATTGAAGCCTCACACCTTTACGGTTAAGTTCTCCATTCTCTCTCTGCTTTCAAACAGAGTGCGTTTGATTCAGTTGCTATTGTTCCTGATCCTGCATGAGATGTCGGGCTGAAATAAAAATAATTCAGAGTGCTGCAGCATCCTTGAGCTTTATAGTCGGTGTTGCTAAGAGAGTCACAACTCTGACAACCACCGGACTGAATAGGAAAGCTTTGTTTTGCAAACATGCCTCCAGCTTATAGCTTTCATAGGTCTTCCTGAAGCTGATGCACAGAGACTGAATGATTAAGTTTGGGAAGATTAATGCTATAATCTGAAATAAATGCCATTTGTGATCTGATTAAATCCGTTTTTTTGTGCCCATAAAGACAAGGGTCTCTATTAATAGCAGGCTTGTTATGAAAAAGATATTTACTGTTTGGCAAGAGAAAGAAGTAAATCCTTATCTGATATTGGAACGTAATAGTGAATACAATATAAAAAAAAGTGATCTGAAATTATGCAACAGTGAGATTGTAATAATTGAGGACAAATAGAGGCTGGCTTGTTATCCTGCTGTATCTCAGAGTTCATCACTCTTTGCTATGTCCTCCACAGCTGCTGTTCCCTCACACATGCAGGCGGGCCAGCGGATGTTTGAGGGGGCTGGCGCCCGTCCGTGGGTGTTCCGGGGCGTTCTCTGCCTGCTGGCCGCGGGAGTGGCGTTGACGACCGAAGCCCGCTGGCCGTGCCCGCCGCCCTGCTACTGCAGCGCTCCGCAGCCGGAGGTCAACTGCTCGGGCGGCCGGCTTGCCGCCGTGCCCGGCGCCGTCCCCAAAGAGGCCACGCTTTTGAACTTGTCTCGCAACTCCATCAAGACTCTGCCGCGTCAGCAGTTCCGCGCCCTGACCCAGCTGTTGCACTTGGATTTGAGCGACAACCTCCTGGTTTTGGTCGAGGCGGAGGCCTTCCTTGGCATGCAGAGCCTGCTGACTCTCAACGTCTCCCGCAACCAGCTGAAGATCATCCCTGTCGGGGCGTTTGCCGGTTTGACGAATCTCCGGTTCCTCGACGTAAGCGGCAACCAGATCCTTGTGTTCCTGGACTTTACCTTCAGCGACTTAGCAGCCTTGCAGTTCTTCACGGCGGCGGACAACGACTTGGTTTTCGTCGCTCACCAGGCTTTCGCCGGGCTGACCACTCTACAGGAACTACACCTGGACGGCTGCAACCTCACTGTTGTGCCGACAGAGGCACTTTCTCAGCTCAGTGTGCTGAGAGGCCTTCACTTTCATCGTCTGGGCCTCACCACGCTGCCAAATTATTCCCTCCATCATCTGGTGCACCTCAAGGACCTCAGGATTTCTCATTGCCCCAGGCTTGAGGCTCTGTTGGGGAACAGTCTCTTCGGGCTTAATCTCACATCCTTGACAATTAAGTACTGCAACCTGAACGGTGTGCCCTATATCCCTTTACATCACCTAGTCTATCTTGAATTCCTTGATCTTTCTTTCAATCCCATCACTTACATTCACGGTAACCTGCTCGGGGATTTGCTCCGGCTCCAAGAATTCCACCTCGTCGGTGCGTCGTTAGTGCGTATTGAAATCGGAGCATTCAAAGGTTTGGCGCATTTAAAACTGCTGAACGTGTCACGGAACCTTCTCACCACACTTGAGGTGGGATCTTTTGATTCGGTGCAGACCCTCAGAAGTCTGGGGCTGGATGGGAACCCACTGGCCTGTGACTGCCGTTTGCTTTGGATACTGCGAAAGCGGCTGCACTTGGACTTCGGCGGGAACCCGCCGACTTGCACTACCTCGGCCGAGCTTCAGGGCTGGGACTTTCTGGACTTCTCCGAGGACGAGCTCCCGAATCTGCTCACCTGCCGACAACCTCGGATCCTGAGAGACAGACTCCAAGATGTGAAGGTGGACCAAGGACACACCGTGGTGTTTTACTGCAGTTCGGAAGGAGACCCCTGGCCATCTGTTCGCTGGATAAACCCCCGACTGAAATATGTCCCGTCCGTCGGTAGAATACGAACTCTCTCCAATGGATCGTTGGAGGTTCGCTATGCCCAGCCTCACGACAGCGGTACTTACATCTGCGTGGCGTCAAACGCTGCGGGAAACGACAGCCTGCCCGTCAGTCTCTACGTCCGAGCCTTCTCGCTGTCTTCTAAAAACAACTTTCTCCCTCAAGGCTGGTCCGCCTTTCCGTCCGACTCGCCGAGCTTAAACGGAAACCAGAAATTGCCATTTGACGTCAAAACACTATTTATCGCCGCAACCATCGGGTTCCTCTCGTTTTTCAGCTCGGTGGCCGTGTGTTTCGTGTTCATGTTTTTCTGGAGTAAGAGCAAAGGCCAAATCAAGCACACAGCCACCATCGCGTACGTGCCACGAAGCACCATGTCTAACAGCAACGGCGGGACGGGAAACTACATGGAGACGAGCAGATTCACCATGAAACTGATATGAGACAGTTTCCAAAAAAACAAGTATTGACTTGTTAGAAGGTGCGAACACCAAACTGCAAAAGGTTTATCTTTATTTCTCGCCTGAAATCATTAAATATTAGAGTAAGCGTCTTTCATGCAGCTTTTGATTTACTGAAATAAACACTAGCATGCTTTATTCTTTTATGAGACACAAGCTGCACTTTAACAAAGAATGAATGTACAATTTTCCAGTTTACCAGCACTGCCCTAAAGAATAGAAGATAACTCAGTAACAAAAGGTTATATCCTATATATATTATCAAAGTTTATATTGAGGTATAAAATTTATATATTAAAGATTTCAGAATACAGGAAGACTATGTAAGAAACACACTGACTCATTTTATAGTTTGCTTGTTTTTGGTTTGTTTATTTTGTCCCTAAAAATCGAATTAAATAACATTTATTGCGAGAGATATTCATGAACCTCAGACAAATAAATACAACAAAAGGAATATCAGCCTTATATTAAGGTTTTTAAAGGCTATGTAGCAACTGCATCTCGTCTTAATTTATTCATATATGTTGGTATTCTTATAACATCATAACATTCATTTTATGATCTGTACATTGGAATGCAAGTTCTTGAGTTTTATTCACCTGTTTGAAAATGACAAAATTAAAATGACTTTTTGAACATAATCACTGTGAAGTGTTTTTTTTCAACATCACTAAAAGCGCAGACTATGGCATCCAAGGAAGAGCCACATGTGCCGCTATGTGTGAAAAGGAATAGCAAATAGTCATACGTCCTTTTACACTATGTGAAAATATCTACCACAATGGAGCAGTGATCTGAGGCCTCAACCAGTGTGTGGAGCTAAACGCACATGCTGTGAACACAACACAGTAAGTGACAGTTTGTAGCAAATGTTTGATTAATAGAGGAAAAATGATTAACTCTAACAAGATGGATGAGGACTTTTATTTATTACAACAATAACATCAATGCATTATGTTAATTCTGCTGTTGCCATGACATTGTATCAACTCTGCCAGCAAGCATCAGCTGTTTCCATAACAACGCTCTACACAGACCATTGATATGATTAAGAGGAAATATGATTGTGAAGGAGAATATCCTGAAAACATGGCCCACAGTAAATTGAGATCACATTGTCACACACATACCAGAACACTGCTGTGCAATTTAATTAATCTCCAATTGATTACTTCTATAAGAGCTTATTTTGTATTACAGGTTTGAGAGTTAGTTTAATATATTTTTATCTGCTGTCAGTTTCCAAAATTTAGCAAAAGTTTAAAAACCTAAATGGGTTTTGGAAGATTTCAATCATATAGGCCGACTGGCAGAGCCCCTAACATTTGGGTACTAACGCGAGAATGGTGTAGTTACCCGGAAATGCGTCAATGCCCCGGATGTAATGGGTTGGTAGAATGGGCTGTGTTAGCGGTTAGCATATATGCTTAATTTAACAATAGAACAAAGTTATATTTTGCTGGATTAACCGTACATTTAAAAAATAAATAAAAATAAACATTTATGAGGTAAATATGTGTGGAATGAGGTACCGTAATAGTTAAAGAGAGTAACTACAAGCTAAGCAGGCTCTACATACAATCGTAGCTGACAACAAGCTAAGAAGAGGCTAAAGTTGGTTTTCGTTCTTTAGAAATTATAACTATGAGTCTGGCAGGTAGTCGCGAACCCAGAAAGACGGCGGGTAACCGCATGTCTAAATTACTGGATGCGGAAGAAGAGGACGAATTCTACAAAACTACTTACGGAGGTTTTAACGATGTGAGTATATTGACTGAAACCAGAGAGCTATCTGATAAGTTAGCTTGATCCTACCAGCGAGAAATGAATTAAATGTCCCCTTTAAATTGCTTAAAATTTAAAATGCGCTAAATGGTCAAACGTTTGTGCATTAAATTTCGACACAATTGCATCATGTTGATTTATTTTACTCAGAGTCAATGAAAATTGTTCCTTAATGTTTCTTGCACAGTATAACAAGTATTTGAACGGTCAGGTGCTCTCTTTTAGAGATGGATAAGTAAACTTAGATAATGCAAATGTTGCATTACATGTATTTATAACTCCCCAATGAAGACGTTGTACTTTTGCTTACCAATGTGTCCTTTCTGGCTGAATTATTCCCCTTTATATTCCTTCAGGAATCAGGAGATGACGAATATCACGGAGAACATTCCGACACAGAGGATGAGGTCGACAGCGACTTTGATATCGATGAGGGTGATGAGCCGGACAGTGACCAGGAGGAAGATGCTCCTCGCAGAAAAAGTCGGGTTGTAACTAAAGCTTACAAGGTATTTGATAAACTTGAGGAGCTATCAGATTCAGGGAAATTTGCAGCAGGCTTGTGCTTCATGAAAGATTCATAGGATAAATGCAGATGCATTCCTTTCTTCAGCATCTGTTGTATCTTTCACCCCACTTATGCATAATTGTACATCGACACACACCAGCTCCAATTGTTGCCAGCTCACAAAAGAGATCAGACGCCATAACTGGTGGCAATGTTCTGGTCTTGCTGGTTAATCAGAAACTTTCATGAAGAGATAAAAGAATTAAATAAGTAGACTCTTATCTGCTTACAGAAACTACCTTCAGATTAAATTATTTACTGGGTAGAAAAGTGGAATGCTTAATGTTTGTTTGATGCTGTGGAGCAGAATTTGATTGAATCCAGAGCCACAGCTCTCTGTGAAAAGATTAAACTGATTTGCTGCTCACAGCGTTTTGGATTTTTTTTTATTCGAGGAACCCATAAAGGTGGCAAAACCCAAACCTAAAAGGCCGAGTGAGGAACAGAAGAAGACAGAGAAAACCAGAGTGGAGCTCAAAAGGAGAATTCCACAAGAGTTCCAAGATTTTGGTGAGAGTAAGTTTGTAACAAATGTGCCTTTTTAAATTGTTCTAAAATTCCCACTAAACAGTTTAGCATAATCTGGTTTTACACTTTCACAACATAAGTATGAATACAATCATAAACGCATGAGCTAATCTGCTAAAACATAGCGTGGGATTAGTTTTTGAAGATCTGTGAGCTCTAATGCATCGATTCTCCTGTAGCTCGCAAGTCTGTGCGACAGTCCACCAGTGAACACACACGGAAGACCAATCTGCGCCTACAGGAGCGCCAGGATGCCCCGAGGAGGAGGAGGGGGGCTCACCGTGACCGGCCTTTGACCCAGGAAGAGCTTCTGGCCGAGGCCAAAATAACAGCCGAGATCAACATCCGATCTCTGGGTAAAATGAATTGAATAATAATCTGTGAGAGGGATATAAAATGTACAATGAGTTAAGTTAGAATGAAGAACCACTCTTTTTATTTCAGTTACATTGTGTCCTGCAGCAGGAGCATCACTAAAAATATCTGTTTTGGTAATGAAGCATATGCTAACTTCCTTAAAATAGACAAGTAGTCTGTTGTTCTCAAAGTGATATATCAGATTATGGTCATAAGTGGCCAGTTTGGGTTGTAATGACAGTGACATATAAATTAATTTGTGCATAACACTTGTGTTGCAGAAAACTATGAACGTCTGGAAGCAGACAAGAAGAAACAAGTTCATAAGAAGCGGCGTTTTGAGGGCCCAACGATCCGCTACCACTCAGTCCTGATGCCCCTCGTCTCCCACTCAGTCCTCAAAGAAGAAAATGTAGACGTTGAAGGGTACGTACAGTCACCGGGATGCATTTGACAGACACGGTGATTACCTTTCTTTATTCCCATTTCAGATTCTGCTGCGACTAATCTGTTTCATAGCTGTTTAATCCCTCTCAGATGAATGTTTGCCAGAACATTATATGTTCATGTTTAGCCGTTATGTAATTTGCAAAGGAGATTTATAGCATTTTTTAAATCCGCTGGGGTGTTTTCTTCTGCTTCTGGTGAATTTGATCAAAACAAGAGATTTGAAAAAAGAAAAAAAAAACTTGATGAGGAAGATATGACGGTAAATTTTCTCATCTGTAGAGGAGCTACATATAGTTCTCTTAAAACCAAATATTCAGGTTCTCAATCCCGTTTCCCAAAGGCTGGATCAGGACGTTCCTCAGACTGCCCCACAAAATCCGGCGGCAGCAGCCGCCCAGCAGCCCGCCGCTGGCCTGTGCTCCCGGACTTACATAACCTTCAGCGACGACGAGGCCTTCGAGGCGGCCTTCCCCCACGCCTCCCAGCCCGGCGCCCAGCTGCCCGTCCAGGAGGTCTGCCCCGTCACGCACAAGGCCGCGCTGTACCGGGACCCGGTCACCGACATACCGTACGCCAACGCGCGGGCCTTCCGCATCATCCGAGAGGCGTACCGCAAATACGTGGCGGCCCACGGGTTCCCCAACACCTCCGGGGGAGCGGGAGCCGACTCGGCCGCCATGAAGGGGGCCCGCCAGAAAATGCTGGTGAAACAGAGCGCCGTTTCCACGTAGATTGCCGCTCCTCCCCCCTTAAATCAGGAATCTGGAGAAGCCCTTCTGATTGTTTTGAACTAAGCAGCTACTTCGTCCCGTTTGGGTGGACCTGACGACCCAATTACGAGGAGCACGACTACTCCACAACAGAAGCTTCTAATCTACCAAACAGCCAGATGGCGTGTTTTTGGATCCTTTGCTTGGAAAATATATGAACTCTTAGGAGTGAATGAAAAACTTCAGTTTGTGTAACTGGTAAGGTCCTTTTTTTTTTTTTTTACAAGAAAACAAAAAAAATAAAGATCTGAAACTACCACTGTCTCTGTGCTTTAATAACAATGAACATAACTGATATTTTTAAGGTGACTTTTAACTGAGTAGCACAGCCTCTCTGTTGCTGTCATGCAATTCAACCCCAAGCAGTCTTTCATTTGACATTTGTTTTAGCACCATTACTGAGTCAGAAGAAAGCAGTGGAATTTATTCCATCACTTCTTACGGCAGGTCTGATCAGTCCTTTTCCCTTTTCATTTCGTCGCTTGAAGTATTCTTATTCATATGAGACAGGAGCCAATTTTCTTCTTCGTCATCATCTTCCGTTGGCTGGATACGATGTGCGAAACTGAACAGAAAAAAACATTCTGAACGCGCCGGGAGAAAAAGTCTTTTCTTTTTCTTGTGATAAATGGGAAATTGTCCAGGCTTCACTCGAACAAAACCGCCCCACTGATCTGATCCTTCCAGTGCATTAAAAATAAACCGTTTTCCTTCTCAATAAACGATAACGAGGCGGCAAAGTCACCCCTGAGCTCTTGACTAATGCAGCACCTTTGACCTTACACACACTGAGCGAGAGTCACATCCTGCAGCTCTCCACCCCACCGGCCAGCTCCGGCCACAGAAAAGCCCACCAGGGAACAAAAATAATGAATCCCTTTCGTCAGAAGATACCGCAGACTAAAACAGTAGAGGCAACAAAAATAACCGTCTAACTTTGCGTTATCTGTTGTGCAAAGCGACAAGCGATCAATATTGATGGAAACCAAAGTCAGCTTTGGTTTCACTCCCTCCCAAATGCCACTGAAAGCCCCCAAAATGTCCAAATTTAGGTTGTTGCTCACATGATCACATTTCTGTGATTATCTGGTTTCCTATAATGTCCTGAACAGTGTGGGAGTCACGGCCTTTTTACAGTTTTTTACATTTTTTAAAGTTTAGAACCCATCTGTGCTGATCTGTCATTAGTCTCTCTTTCTTCTTGAATCTAAAAGTGGAGCTCGCTGGGCTCCAACAGACAGACAAACATTTGCTCTGTGACGATATTGGAAAAGATGAATTTTGAAAGGTGTGCAGCCACCTCCTTTATCTCTAAATGTCGTTCTTCAAAGAGAGCGGAGGAGCTACTTATGAGAGAAAAAAACGAATGAGGGGTGTGCAGAAAAATCTCCAGAAAATCTGCCTCACTGCTTGTGCTTTTTGTCTGCTTTAGAGAAGAATTACACACACAAACTGGTCTACTACCTGAAAGTTGGAAAAGAAATGTATTATGGACAAAGGAAAAGCTGACTTAGTTTGACTATGAAGCCTCAAGCTTGGAAAGGCTTTTAGACCATAAATGAGATGGGAGCTCGGTTGCTATTATCTAACTCTCTATAGTAATGGAATGAATTTTGTAAAGGAAGTAGAGACTAAACTGAAAACAAACCTTGAGGGGCAAAAAAAAAACCCTACGTGCTTTAATCTCCATAAATATCTAGGATATGACATCTGGGAAGATACAATTGTTTACTGCCTCAGAACAGAAATAGCTGGAGTCTCTTTTCCATCTGAATCTTTGTCAAGTCAGAAAGTTGTTTCCTTTGGGTTTTATTCATATGAAATCTTAATAAAAAAAAAGAGACCACAAAGGACCTAATTCGCATTAGTGGATATTAAAACTGATAATGAAATCTGGACATTGTTAGATGAAATGGATCTGGCACAGTTCAAAGCACCCTCTGATATCATGTTTTGATGTATTGGAGTTGAAATCTAATTCATTTCAAATGTCCGTTTTCACCAGATAGGATGCACAAGATCTTCATACCAGAGTTAGGTTGGTTTCCTGGGTAAGTCTGCTCTTTACTAATTGGTATCCATGTCAAAACAGTAACAAAGGAATTACATTTGATCTAATTTTATATCATTTCAGAAAACCTTATTATGATTATTGTTAAGTGTCAAGAGCAGAGTAAAAGTTGTTAACGTTTTTGCTTTGGAAATTCTTTTCTGTTTGTACAATGAGAGGTTACTAGGCTGGGGCTTGATGTCATCTAATGTCAGGAATGGAAAACCAGTTCTTTGGACTTGTATTTGATGATTTGGAATGTATGATATTGAATGAAATCTAAACCATCATGAACATGAAGTTAACATTAAGAGCGTACCATTGCATTTGGAAGTGAAACAGAGCACAGTGTGGTCATTATAGCCCACACCAGTGGCTCTGTGATGAAGGATAATGACCCTTCAGGTGGGCAGGTGGTCTGTGTCATGATCCAAACGATGCTGGAAGGAAAAAACTCACCCTGGAGAAGGACCATCATCATCATTTTTTTAAATGACAAGCTCCAAATTCTGATTTAGCGCAACAATATGTGGAAGGCTATCACTACCGTGCCCCCCGGCCAGGGCCGCATTCAATATCCACTTTAGGACGCGGATATAAAAGAGCAAGTGGCACAAAATAGATTTTATTCCGCTGGTCAGTATGAATGCGGACTAGCAGCAGGAAGCGCATTGGCTTTTTTATTTTATTTTCATCTTGCCTTTTTAACTCCGTCAACCTGGATGCTGGTTCTTTGAAAGCAGCCACTGCCCACACGCCCACACCGCCACTTGCTTTGGTGAAGGGGGAGCAAACAGAGCAAAGGCATTAATTCTAAAATAACAAGTTATCCCTTCCAGCGGCCGGTGATGCATTCAGTGTCAGGCTCAGCCAACATCTCCGGTGTGCAGACGGCTGTAATGTATGCGTTGAGATAATGACCCGCCGGTGCTTTTGAAGCATCTAAACGTTTTTCTCTGATCGTCTCCATCGACAGGACAGCGGAGGCTTTGTCTCCCACATACCGCACGCCGCAAATGGCACCAGCCGAACAGTTTGCCGGAACGGGGAAGGAGAGAGGGAAGCTGCATTATCGGCCCCTTCCAGTGAGGCAGTTGCCATGGAGACGAGTGTAGGTGGCGCGCGGCGCCGTACTCTTCCCATTTCCCTCTCTCCTCTCCTCTCCACCCTCTCCTGTTCTGCTATCTGCAACTTTCATTCCTCCGTTTGTACCCCATTTTGTAACCCTCAAATTGTAGGAGAATAGAGATAAGCCACGGCCCAGATCAGCCGTTTGCTCTTTGGTTTGTAGGGATAACCAGGGGTTCGTTTTTTTCCGTCTTTACGTTTGACAACTTTGTTTTCCAGCTCCGAGCCCACACAACCTTTTGGGGTTTTTTCTCGATTCCATTTTTGATTTGATGTCGACCGGCCGGGTTCTCCTGTACTTTACGCTTCTCTTTCTCCTCTTACACACTGGCTATTCTTTTATCAGTTTCCATGGAGATTTGAGTGTGTGTGCATGTGAGCGACTGTGTGAGAATTGAGAGTGAAAGAGTGGGGATGTCTCATTTCCAGTTGAGGTTTTTGGTGTGTGTTTAAGCACTGCCTAAGGCCTCTAGAATCCCCAACTACATACATTTGCCACCCTTGATGCACTTTTTTCAAATTTCCCCCAGTGTTTTGTACTTTTTAAATGATTTTATTCCTAAAATCTAATTGGATTTTTTATATTTTTTAAGGTAAAAAGAACCTTATAAGAAAACAAATGTAATTGTAGAGTGAAAACACATGGGCTCCCATTAGTGCAGAGATTCATCCTCTTTTTGTTGCTTTACTTTCAATGGCTCGAACCTTGAAATGAGTCATTGCATATCACCATTTATTTAAAAAAAAAGCTTTTCGTTATTATTTCATATCCGTAATTAATGCTTGTGTCGTGCTTGCAGTGTAGCAGGGGGGGAGACCTAACGGGGTCACAAATTGTTTTGGAGGGATTTATGTAACCGTGGTTACATATACCCGCAAAATGATCTATGACACATTCAGGATTTAACAATTACCTATGCATGTTTATGTAACATATTTACATAGCACTTGTTCCGATCAAAACAGAACAATAGCTGGTGCCTCCACAAATCTGGACCTAAATGGACAGTTTTTCTTTTTTTTTTCATTTACAAGAATAAAACTCGGTAAAATTTTTATAGACTAGTGAGTCACCCAAGGATTTCATCTCATTGGGCTATTGTTTATTTATTCCTTTTCTAGAACAACGCAACAGAAAAAAAAATCAACTCAGCCTCTGAAAGGCACGTCTTCATTTTTTCCAATACTTTCACGCTTTGAATAACAGTCAGTGAACACCTTCAATAGTAGAATGTCGGTTTTTCGAAGATCTCCAGCTGCAAATAAAGATTTGACCACTTAGAGCTTATCCATTGTAAATATTGCTTTGCAGCTCGACACAGACTCTGGACTGTATTCACTACACCTGGCTCATTCAGACCGCTGCATCCATTTGTGAACTTTTGTGAACTAAGATTAAAGGAATGCTGCACCTTTTCATACAGGGTTGACTCATCACGGGTAGTACCTGATCTTTCATCTATTCAGACGCTAGAATTTTGTAAAAAAATTGTATCAGACACAATTTTGACCACAAGAGTGGACTCTTTAGGCAGACGTGCTTATAGGTATACGAAAGTCCACTCCAACTGAGCTGTGTACATTTTAAAACCAAGACTAAATGTGTCCTGGGACGTGAGCTCCGCATTTCTAATGCTTACTGCAAGGAAAAAGTTGGTAAAGGAAGCCTCTGATGTGATAATACTGCAGAATTATTCATTCCCATCTGTACTGAACGCCTCTGCTCGTTGTTTCGGTGTATAAAATCCCTGGTTACTACAACCGGGTGTTGGTACTGACTTAACCTTGACTAAAAAGTCTAGGTAGAGGATGGAAACAACGTTTCTGGCCAGCATGATGGAAGCTGGCTGTAGCCACATGTAAGGTTTTTAGAACACCCACTTCTGGTTTCATTTCCGTCCCTTTGTGGGGATGAGGAATCCTCACTGCTGGTGGAACACCCACTCCTGACCCCGATAGCACAAGCGGTTTAGAAACAATTAGTATGTACAGTATATAGAAAAAAGACCTCCCCCAAAAACCTGCAGAAAATGTATGTAACCCGCCAAAAAGCAGCATTTGCGTTTCTGAGACCCTCAAAATTGAAAACGTATCCTCTAACATGAATGGATTTTGAAGCAAGTGGACGAATTAACCTGTTAGAGACCATAATAACAGTGTGTCAAAGAGTGAATGGTGTAATGACAACATCTGATCTTTAGAGCTGTGTATAAAGACTGAAACACCCAAAATGTGAACGCACGAGCCAGTTTGTTTGGAACAGGTGATTTAGAGCCCCCGGATATAGTCAGAAATCTGAATTGGCACAAAATGAGACGTTGTTGATAATCCATTTCATGTCCAATCTGCATCTGAAGCAAAGGAGACACTTAAATGTTAAAATTATACAAGTCTGCATAGAGACTAACAACCCATTTGTATCCAGAATTAAAGCAACCATTGAGGAGCATATGGAGATGTACCTTACCTTACCTTACCTTACCTTAAGAGACAACTCTGAGAAGCATTTGCCCGCTCAGGCGCACTTAAATGAACTTTGCTGCCTCATTTTCTATCGCAATTACTTCGCACGACGGGGGGTCTGCGTCGTTTCGTGTCATTTTCCGCCGTCACAAACTCCGGAGAAGGTTCGCAGTTGGGTGGAAGCTGCCTTTGGAGGCGCTGGTTTCTGTTCGTTTCTATCTCATGTTCTATCTCCGCCCCCCCAAAATAGGAGAGACTTCTCCGTTTACTGAGCACCTTTTTCGTGCACAGCCATTAAATCCAATTTAGAAGCGAAGAGGCTGCAAGGAGAAGGACGCGCCGCGTCAGTTTGGCACCGGATCCACCTCCCGGTTACGAATGTTTGGATAACGGGGAACGTCATTACGCCACACTGGGTGAACTGCAGATGCTTTCCAAGATTAAATCACCCGACCCGGAGGCAGGGGGCACGGCAGGAGATGACCACGAATCCGAATTGAACGCGTCGCAAGTATCGAGATCTCGTTTGTAAATATTCCAGGATCTTTATTTTCGATGCTTTTTTGCGCGCAGTGTGCAGTGAGGTTGTTTTCTACCCAGAGTTGGCACAGCCCGAGGGTTTCACCCTAGTATTTGTATTTTTTCCCAGTCATTTGTAACTGGCATGACTATTATGCAACGTCCTATAGACGTTAACAGGCATAATCTTCTATCTTCAAACACAAATGTTGGTGGCAGATGATGCGCTAATTGGATCGGATTTCCCAATTTTTTCCCCAATTAAAACGCAAGATAGGGGGCAATTGGAGTCACATGCGCCCGGATCAGACACTTAAAGATGACAAAACCCGTCAACACAGGAGAGTGTCTTCATTACAGATCGGGCTGTGTGGGGATCGCGTTACAGTTTGAGGATTGCGATAGAGTTGGAGGAAAGGAAGAGAGGGAGGAGAAGCTGAGGGGAGCTTCCGAGCCGTACTGTGGCCAAGCTGTGGCTGCAGTGATGGACTGATCTCGGGGGGGGTGGTGACGGCCAGCTTCTGAAGCCTTGAATAACGCGCAAATTGGACACATCGCTTGCGCAGCGAACGGCGAAAAAAAAAATTGGCCTGATGCATAAACCACTCCGAGATCTCAAAGAGGGACGACGCTGGCCTTTCGGTTGGAAACTCAGGTCTGCTCAAACTGATTCCAACCCGCGTCCCGAGGAGTAACTAAAACCTGGAACCTCAGAGCCCTCAAGTGCCCTGGAAAACCAGCCGGATCCAGTCTGCGCCCACAGATGCAACTGATCTGTTAAGATTTCTTCACTTGAAAGTCCCGTGTTTTTGGGTAAGTGGTGCATAGGAGTGTGGGTGTAGAGAAGGAGGCATGCAGCAAAAAAGCTCAGACGAAGCTCTCGTTGCGGTGTTGGTCTGAGGAGAGTGTTAAAGATAACTTGTTCGCCTCACAAGGTGTAGGCAGGATGGACTGCGCCAGATGTTCACCACAGCTGGGCAGCTGTCCAGACACGTCTGGGTCCTGCTGATTTTTCAGCTGTGTGACCTCTGATGACTCTGTGGCTAGTTTAAGGAAAGTGAGACGTGCGCATGCAGAGGAAAAGTGAGCGTCTTTTTATGGGTTTTCTTTGCTTTTGAAAAAAAAAAGAACAAGAAAAAACCTCATCAGTTTATTATAGATGTCTTCACGAGGCTGATAGCTGTGTTATGCATACCTCCCAGAAGTTGAGGTATTGGTTTGCAGTGGTGCAAAGTGCATTTCTATCCACATAATGATGGACACCCACTGGGCCTGTAAGTGAAAAACACAATATTTCCGAAAATGCATGACTTAATTTTACAGAAGTTTTAGTTGTTACTTTTTATTGGATGAAATATTAGTACATTGCAATGGTGCTTCTTTTTTGTTGTGTTTTCTACTCTCATTATTACACTAGAAACATTTGCAACTTTCCCTGAGCAGTTGTCATCACCATTAACTTACGTTCAGCAACAAAATGCTGAGGTCGGCATTTCTTTGCAGCATATCTTTTATAAATCATTATCTCCGAATAATTTGTCTATTGAGGAATTTCTCAGTGACTTCTCAGTTGGGAAATAAACAAACATAAAATTTACTTTAATCCAAGGAGAACATTTATCCTGATGAATGTCTTTTTCTTTTTGGATTGAAGTTCTATCAACAGAAGTCACATTTGGGAAGCCACCCAATGAAGATGTGATCATGTCCCGACTCCTTTAATCCGACATTTGTTGGTCAGATGTGGAACACCAAAGTGGGCCATAACGAATTTCTGTTTTGGTCCAAGAAACTGAACTGAAGTGATCAGATCTGGATTGAATTTTCTAACAGATTATATGGATTATTTGGGTTGTGAGACCTTCATTTTTTTAAAGATGAAAAATAAAATCTATTTCATTGCTTTTATTTAGTCTTTCTTTCTGGCAGTAGAACATTACAAACCGAATTCAACTTTAAGGCAGGTCAAAATTAGACTTTTTGTTCCACTATAGTTATGATTCATAGGAACTATACTGTCTATATATGAATGTAGCTTGGTGTTAGCCAGTAAACGTAGAATGTTTTTTTATCCTGGACTTGAGTCAAGGTGGTGTATTTTCCGTCTTCCCCGTTAATTTCCGAATTGGCATCCAGCTTCAGTGTAGTTCAAGGGAAACTGCAAAAGCTGGTACAGACTAAAAGCTTCTCCAACAGACGCGGAATCTGTCGGTGAGACTTTTCGTAGCGTTTCACAGAGGCTGCAGTTTGCTAATTACCCGTCTCTGGGTGCTGCACACAAACACCTGCACTCTACAGGGCCAGCTGGATTATTCATCAAAGAGCTGACTGTGAACCGTCCTAATGGCAATCAAAAAGATGCAGAGAGATTACTCAGCCCGGTTTTAATTGGTTCTTGTTTTGAGCGCGTCTCCAAAGCTTGGCTCAGTTTACCGAAAAAGAATAGTCTCTTTTTGACAATGTGCTTTGGAAAAAAGTGGGATTTGCTAAGAATAGTCCCCGAGTTACTGTATAAATGTTCTGCAACAGTGTTTGTTTGATTTGATTAATACATTGCTTTGACAGCCTTCCTCTATCTCGGCTGAAAACGGATGTAGTTAATGTTTGGGAGCTGTGGACGACCACCATCCTCGCTGTCCATTATGTATCACAGTTATTGCACACGGCGGGCTCTCCCGTCTGCAAAAAACAATGCAGTGGAGGGAAAAATACTTCAGCTAATGAAAAGACTGAGGCTGGAACAAGATAAGTCCTGCTCACTCTGACTCATTCCCCCTCACTGGATTTCCACATCTTTCCCCTCCATATGAAAAACTGTAGCTACCCATGTAAGATATGACGGTCTCCTGCTTTTCCTCATGGAATTATTGTGTAGGTTTGGCTGAAATTAAAAGGCATGATTCACAGACATCACTTCATTATTCTCAGTTCAATCTGGACTTCTGACTTCTCCATCGCAGTGATCTGTCAGAAGCCCGACAGCCAGCAAAGAGCCGATTCCACTCCAAAACCAAATTCCTGTAATAATTCTGCCGTTCTTCAGCCATCGCAGCCACATCGCGTTGACTGGGCTTCACGCTAGGGAATTTCTGCCAAGGACAGACAGGCTCTGTCAGTTCGGGTTGAATGTTTTCTCGGAAACAAAGTGGGAATCTTTGCCAAGTAATTTCTGTCCTGGAGTTTCCTCAAATTGTTTTTCTTTCGCCCCTGGTCTTGAAATTTTGTTCTGTCCTCATTATTTGATGACCAATAGAAAACTGCATGACAATTTCTTTTCCCTCCAGTGATTCTTTGCCATCACGAGCCTCCCCTCTCAAAACGAATGGGCTTAAGCTGCACTGCATCATCACAATGATAATCTGTTCTAATAATCCCCTCTCATCTTCATCTCCTCACACATGGGTCTGTTGGGGTGTGTGTGTGATGTAAATGTGGTCATTGGGGTCTGCGCAGAAACCTGTACTGTATACCACAATATAGGAGCAGCTACTGCCAAGCAAAAAAGATGGACTCCACATTTGACGAGAGGCTCTGACAAGTGTTGAGAGCAGTCCAGGTGCCAGATGCATGAATGATTCATGCACACAAAAGCCATGCAAATGCTCTCCCCGTCATGAAAAATGGAATAAGTCCTTGGTGCCTTTTCCTCCCATGTGTACATGTGTTTAACTGGTTTTTAGAATAATTTCTCCGCCCGTAAAGTGGGGTGGGAACAGAAAATCGAGGCACACAGACACATTTTTGGAGCCTGGAATCAATTTTCCTCAATTTGTTTTGATTATTAGGAATTCAGTTGTGGATGTTGCATAGAGCCACTTGTCACAGTCATATGCTGGATAGATTCCAAAGCATATTGAATGATCCTGACACTTAGATAGGGGAATAGGTGTCCGGGACACATAACTGTGTCTTCTGAAAGACTTCATTTGAAAGATTTTGAATGAAAGATTAGATCTGATCTAAATGGTTATTCCCGGCAAAGTGTTTTTCAGCATCTTCCAACATGACTGACGGATGAAGATGCTGATCTGTTTGCAGGAATGCTTATTAATTAATCATAGTAGCAGCTTTGTGACATTTAGCTTGGAACTGCATAAAGGGCAACGATGATGAGCTGCATGTAGAACTGTGCAAAAACGTTTTTTTTCCATGACACAGACAAATGTGTGGATGTGGTTGTGTCCCTAAACGTACATCCCATATATTTTCATTACATCCAGATCACACACACACACAAGTTTTTTTTCAAAAATATGTGTCAGTTTGGAAAAAAGGAAAGCAGTACCATAACAAACGCAACTCGCATCATCACATTATTTTAGATTCAAACTGTTTCCGTTTTTTGGTCATATGCACTTTTTGTTACCTTGGTCATTGTTGTTATTGTTGGTGCATTGGTGTCAAAAACTAAATCAAGGAACTCTACTTGTGTCTGTGCCACATAGCTGCATGGACACATCTTCAAAGACGTGGCTGCCGCATCAGAGTCAGTTTGGGTTGGGTGGTCAAGTGGAGGTCTGCTGTGGTGGACCTGGAGTTTTAACCCCAAGTGAGTCAGTATAGCCAAGAAATCGTGTGCGTTTTTTGTCATTCCTCAGTCTGTCGTGGTCCTTGGAGGTTTTTTCTCTGTTATACGTGTCTCTGTGTCGCCTTCAGGCTGCCGTTTTGTGTGCTTTCAGTGGTCAGTGAAAGCTTTGAAATGCACCCGTGTCTCAGCTGTGTTAGGGTGTTCCGGTCCTCTTGGGAAGGACTTAATATTTTTGTAACTCTCAAACTTCCTCTGGAGCATCGCCTACCCCCTGTGCACAGTTTTGTCACATTTCTAGAGTTTTACATTTACATTTGATTGCACCATTTTCCTTTTTTATGTTGCACTTCAAATGTTCCTCTGTTTTGTATGCAGATGAAAGCAGTCGTTTATTTTCACTTCAAAACCGGATGAGAATTGGTTTTCATTCAGAAAAATATTCATAGCTTTTGTTTTATTAATAGAATTAAGACCAATACTGAGTATGAGGAAGAAGCAAACAAAGGTCAGTTTATGTGTCGGGAGCTTAAGATTGCAAACCCATTCTCTTTAGTTTTGCTCCACACTGACATGCATAGCAATAATGCCTCTAAATACATTAGAGGAGATGAAGGTACTTTGATGGAGAGTGGTGCGAAAGCTGCGCACGTTCCTATGGTAACTAAGCCACACTCTTCTTGGCGAGTTCTTACACACAAGCAGAGGGACGGGCAGTAGAAGGACGAGAATGCTGGAAAGCGCGCGTGATGGGGGGGATCAACTTCAGGTTTGTGTATTTGTGTTGCTGTTCCTTTGCCTTTCCCTCACCCAGAGGACATCCACACACTGAGTCAGCCCTTAGAAAAACGCTGGCCACATTGCAGAATGCCCACAGACACTTTTCTATGTCTATATAGCCTCCCGTTTCTCCAAAAATATCTGTCAGCTTTTCTGCTGCTCACAGGTTCTTTCGAGTGACTCCCTCATGCCCCAACTGCCCTTTCTCCCTCAACCCCCCCCCAACCCGCCCACATCTTCTTTTGAGTCCTGCAGAGCTGAGCTGCCTCCTTGGTGTGTTTTATATTTACCTCATTACAGCCCTGCTTCTTAATATAGCAGAAGAGTGACTCTGAATGCAGGAAAAAGTGTATTTTTTTTATTTTAGCTTGACTCTGACAGTAAATCAGACCACCTTAAAAAACAATGAAGCAGAAAAACAATACAATAACATAATTTTCCAGTTTAAATTCCAGAGCAATACTCATAACAGTACATGATCTTCTTCCATCTGGTCCAGTGAATGGTATCAGTGCGTCTCTGGGCCAGTGGCATCTCGGATGCCATGCTGTGTTTGAAGTTCATGCTTACACAGTTTCAAACCTCCTGGGGTGACAATACCAGGCTCTCGGAGAGCCGCCGAGCCGATTCAGAGAGGGAACGCTCCCGTCAGTCATGCTGATGTTTGGTAAGTTGCTGCCGTGGAATGGCTTAAACCCCTCTTCACACTTCCTCAGCTTCAGACGTGGGGATGCGTGTAAAGTTACTTACGGCGGATTAGCTCTTTTTGATTTAGAGTTCATGGGTCATACTTATCAAGCAGTTGTAGGATTCGGGATTAGCTTGAAAACTCACTTCACTCATACGGCCAACACCAAATACCTGCTTCTAAGAATATCTGCAGGGCAAAGATCGACCACGCCTGCACTATTTTTTTCGAAACTGGTATCTTAAGATCACAAGTTGACTTTTTTTGCAGTGTTGAGATGATAAAGCTGATGAAAACTGCATTAATCTAGTTTTCTTGAGAAAGTGTTGCATTGTTTTTAATTCACAAAGGGAAAATTTGCTTTGATTTCTTGAGATCAGAAGGGGATTTTAATGTGCTCAAAGTGAGTGGCTCTTCTGTCAAATAAAATCTCCACTATCGCTGTCATTGCAGATTTAGAGGATCCATAAGATTAAACCAAATCATGCATGTGTAATTATGTTAATTGCGGTTTAGCAGTGGCTGGTCCTCTGGCTCTATTGGCACTTCTGGAAACGCAAATCTTAAAGGACTTGATTAGAAAAATATATTAACTTATCTGAACAAGGCGAGTCTTGTCATGTCACCAAAATGAAATGATTAATTGGTGCTCTCATAATGATATTTGATTATATTTAGGCTTCCCTATTTTGACTTGTGTTTTTATTTGTTACCCTTTGTTGTATCTCTTGAAAAAACTCGTTTTAATCTTTCAAAACTTTAAAAGGCCATATGAGAAGAATCACTTTTTGGAGCAGACATATTTGGGTTAGATTGGTGCTTTATGAGAGCTGTTTGAAAAGCAGCAAATTCCCATGCCATAATTTGTGGTTCATTTTCATCGGAGGCTGTATTTACTATTTGGAATATGGCAATTATGGAGGGGTTCCATATGACACGAACGTGACATCAGCACCAGCCACCCTGCCTATGAGTCACTGGAAGCTTCAGACCAGTCATAACGAGACCTTGTGTGTGTGTGTTTTGTTTCTGGACTCTGTCTTTGCAGACTGGTCTGCAACATCAACATTATATACAGTCACAGTAAGATCCAACTGATACAATTTTGTCCACTAATTTGGGTTTTCAGGGTGGCACGGTGGTGGGGTGGTTAGCGCTGTCGCCTCACAGCAAGAGGGTTGCCAGTTTGAGTCCCTGGGAGACCCGGTCGTTCCTGTGTGGAGTTTGCCTGTTTTTCCTTGTGTCTGCGTGTGTTCGCTCCGGGTTCTCCGACTTCATCCCACCGTCCGAAAACATGCATGTTAGGTTAACTGGACATTCCAAATTGGCCCCTAGAAGGGTCTGTGATTGGGTGGTTGTGTGTCTCTGTGTACCCTGTTCCAGGTTCCCCATGAGCCAGATGGGAATGAGCGGCATAGAAAATGGATGGATGGAAATTTTGTTGTCATTCTCAGTGTCAAAACCTGAAAATTAAAAATAAATTAGAATTATAATTGTAATATAATTGTAATGATTTCATGTGACCTGACACATGAGATGCACTCATAGCTGTCAGCTATCAAAGCACAATTTTAGGTGTAATTCTTAATTTGACTATTAATATTAATTATTTTTGTTGTTAGACTTAAAATGCCTTGACCCCACATACTACCTCGCTGACCATACACAGATTATTTTCTGTTTATAGTCATCTTAGCCATGCAGAAACGTATACATATTGTTTCTCTGTGGGGATCTGGGATGAAATTTGGAGAGCACAAACTCAAAAAAACAAACATTCTGAGCAAATGGAACCCGTAAATACAGTCCATCCATCCATCCATCCATCCATCCATCCATCCATCCATCCATCC
>JABUIW010000025.1:4708349-4750309 GCA_013363375.1 Menidia beryllina | reverse complement strand
CATCCATCCATCCATCCATCCATCCATCCATCCATCCATCCATCCATTTTCTGAACTGCTTATTCCCAAATGGAGTCAATATCTTTTATATGTGTAAACCTTTTCCGTTGTACTCTTGGGACTTGATAGTTAGCATTCACTTTTGCTCTTTTGATAACGTTCACTTGTTTCAATGCAATGTCCTTTAAAATGAATGGAATTTGGTAGAAATGCACGTCCTCTTCAGGAAGAACAATGAATTACAGCGAAATGGAATAATCACAACCATGTTTTATGAACAAATACCGGCACCGTTAATGAGTCTCGCCGTACATCCTGGTAACCTCTAATTAGCAGAGTGAGTCGTAAGCACACGGTGGTCTCCACTCACACCACGAATAAAAGGAAACATTCAAATGCTAATTGGCAAATGTTAGAATGTAAAAATTGCAGCATTGCATGAGCACCGTGGGTGTGTCTGTCACTGTTACAGTTTTGCTGTCAAGGTTTCCTTCTCCTGGGACTGCAGTCCTCAGAGACCTTTGACAGCTGCTGGCTAATATGATCCGGATGCATGACAAATGATCAAACAGCAGAACTTACCTTACGGCACACCTGCTTGCCTCCGAATGCCAGCGGTGTGCTGACTATGCTGAATGTAGAACAAATAGAGAACTGCATTTTCAACCATCTCTGGGGCATAAGACCTGGATTTCTATAACTGTTTATAAAATCCAACAAACAAAACATAAGAAAACATTTGGCTGCTTTGTCCCAAAATACAATTTACTTCCACCAAATTGATTATGTTCTTCCAAAGCAGCCAATTGATTTTTTTTAAGGGAATGATGTTAATATCGTCCATTTCTTATTATCCCTACCTTATTTAATTTCTAATAAGGAATTTAAGTGGTTTATCGGTCCGATATAAAGTCTCTATTTAAGCCGTGTGCATCATTATTGATGCAGAGACCAATCCCACTCGTTTAGCGTATGTATAATTGTAGGTTTGTTAATTATTGTTTGTGTGCCTGGGTTTCATAGAGTGTTGATGTGGGCATATTTATTTAACTTCACACGGTGGGGTTTTTAGGGCCTCTTAAATGCTTCTCACATGAACGTGGAGCCTACACTTAACGCTATCCCTACATGAGATGTAGCCTTTTTTAAGATACAGAAACCATCTTGATCTTATCAGAGAATATTAGCAAAGTTTCCTTGCACGTATAAATAGATATCCGAAAGGTTGAGAATGTTTCTCTTAACACCCACTCGCAGTCTTCCTCTTTCTGTCTTTCTCTCGCTGTATCACAGTTTGCTTGAGGCTGCTGCCACCCACACGCTCCGTCTTGACAGCAATTTACATTCAGAATGGCCCAACTGAAAACAGCTATGTGTTATATACAAGTCAGGATTACTTAGATGGCCACATATAAGCATATTAGTGTTTCGAGGTGCAGGTAGATATTTGTTAAATACATCTCTGTGTCAATTTACCTTGTCATGATTTGCCCGGCTGAGGAAGATCGGAAGATCCCCCCCCCCGGCACACAGGCCCGGTCGCCCCCCCCGGCACGTCTGGCAGAGGCCCAGTGTTGTGCTGCATGTTGCCGAGTGTTTTTATATCATCGTTGCCGTGCAGCTATTTACCAATATCTTCCACAGTGCAAGTAGAAGCCCTTGGAGTTGTTTCCATGGATACCAAACAATTAGCTGGGTATCAGAATAGAAGCTGGAGAGTAGCCTACTTACAGGCTTTGGGAGTGAGGAAATCATAGCATGACAGCGTGTCTTTATTCTCTTTTGGAACAGAAAAGAAAAAAAAAGAGGCTAATTTCTATTAAAGATAGATTTAAACAGCAAACAAATACATTTCCAAAGCAGATTATTCACGAGCAAAATAGAGCTGCAAAAGAGTCTAAAAAAGTAATCCTTTTGAGGTATTAGAAACCTTTAGAAATGAATACATGAATAAACATGAAATATGAAATAGAAACTAGGCTTGAAAAATCTCTATTAGGTTTGCATAAACGTCTTTAACTTTTGAAATAGTTTTTTGCCCTTGAATTGCTGTGTTGTTGCAAAGGCTGAAATGTGTCTAGACATAAAATAAGGAAATGAGAAACTAATTTATTAGGAAATAAACTGACTGGAAAGCTTCAAGCAAAACTTAACTTTTAGAAGCATAATGAAGGAACAGAAATTTGATGTGCTACAAAAGGAATAGCTTAACTGTGGAACCTTGATCCCTTGTGTCTTTGCATTCATTATCCATATTCAAATTTAGACACTGAATATAAGGAAACAGCAAGCAGCTGGCTAGCTAACATAGAACAGGTGAAAAAATCTGTCTTCTATACCCACATTTGGAGAATATGGGAACATAGTCTGTACTTGATAAACACCTTACAATGCTGTGCACTGGCTTCTTCTTTTTGGTGATTCAGAGGAGGCATCAGCAGTAATTCCCTTAAGAAAGTTGCTTATACTTTTATAGATCCATCAGCATGTTGCAGAGTTTGTACTAGCCTAAAGTTGGACCAGGAGCTTCATCGTGACTCACTGGAGTGTGAGTCTCCCTTCCGATATATATCTCACTTCAGGTTGTGCGTCATTTCCCGCTGACCTTGGACGCACAAAGTTTTCTGGCAGCAGTCACTGACACAAAGGCGTTTACGCAGGCAATGCACAGGTGTCTTTCTAACTGTTAGTTTCTTTTCTGTGGGCTGTTTCTCTTTTGTTTTGGGGTCAGAGCATAGCTGTGTGTTGTCATTGGTGGCGTTCTCTGGCTTCAGCTTCACTGTACTAGTATCTTGCTCGTGAGTTGTGTGTCTTTCGTCATGTTTTCTGACGCCGATTCCTTCTTCTAGCGACAATTACCAGGTAATGACATCAACTCCAAATAAGAATATGAATAATGTATGTGAACAAAACAATTTGGAGGTATTTTAAGTTAATGTAAAATCCATTAATATACAATTAAATGACAGATTTGATTAAATGTATTAGCTTTTTTTTGTTGAACTGCTTGACATTTTGAGCTTTTGATGATTAAATATGACTTCAAATTGTATCTCAATGTATAAAAACAAACTTTATAACATGAGTTTAATTTTTTTAAAGTTTAAAATCATCACTTCTTTTTGCTAATGTTTTGCACCGTTTCCTCGTAGACCAATCTCGCAGGGCAAGTTTTGCCTCTGTAAGACAGTCGAGCATGGAGACCCCCCCCAACACGACTCCGCAGCCGTTCAGGCAGCCGGTGAGCGCAGCAACTCCAAAGAAAACACGCAGATTGGCTTTCTTGGATGTCACAACACTGTTAATTCACCATGTGAGCAGAGATGTTTCTGTGCTGTCCTAAAAGTTTTTTTCTTTCTCTGTTGTGTCGACTGCTCAGAGTTTTCTCAATCGAAGGTTAAAAGGTTCCATCAAGAGGGCGAAAAGTCAACCCAAACTGGACCGGACCAGCAGCTTCAGACAGATGATCTTGCCCAGGTTTCGTAGTGCTGACCAAGAGAGGTAAGCCACCTTGATTCACCCTGGGATGACCAGTGGTCAGAATGTGAGCAGCCCTGCCATGAGTTTGGCCGTTATTCCTGTATCACTTAAAGCATAGATGACGTTTTACACAAGAGAATGTTGGAATTTGGAGGAAATGCATGTAACTGCCTTCACCAGAGACAGACTTTCTTTGAAACTGTTTTATCATCCCACAAGTTCCTTCATCCATATTCAAGTCAGTGCCATTATTCTTTAATTCCCACTTGTCCGACACATCCATCTGTATTCAGATAACATACAGAGCTAAAGATCAGTGCATACACTGGATTATATCCTGCAAGAAAAAAGTCTGACTGCAAAGGTAAGATTGAAACTACTTGCTGGAATGAAAAATAGCACATTGAATTAAGATGTGTATTGTTTAAAATCAGACTGAAATCAGCATTTATTCAAAATATGGGAAAGCAACATAAAAATCTTCATTGAACAAAACACAATCTTTCCTCTGCGGCTGACTGCTTTTTATTGCTCCGTTATACCAGCTGCTTACACAGCACCGTTAATATATTTATATATCATCCTCTGCAAATCATTACATTACATAACCAAGTCCACTCTTTATACCTAAGAGCTGCTTCTGCCTTAATTTGGCTGTAGCACAATGTGGATACATCTTTGGCTGCCAGCAGAGCTCTGATGAGCTCTTCCAGCGCCCTCCACTCTGACTGGGCCTCCTTATCGGCCTCTCTGAGAAAAAGCAAAGCCCTGCTGGTTGAAGGACGTTGCCATTACTGGTGCATTCACAGATGTCAGATACTTTTTGGGGCGGTGACGGAAGGTATTCATTCGATAGCTATTTTTAGAAACGCTAAAACAATTTATCCCCGAAATGCTTCGGTGTATTAAACGAATGAGTGATGGTGTGCTTGTAGAAGCTTACTGAAACGGGGAAAACGTATGGCCGGTTCATGAGAAAGCTCGGTTTGTTCAGTGCATTTTCTCACTGCGCCTAATTATATGTGCCTTTTATCATCTAAATTAGCACTTAAAAGGGGCTTCTTAGAGCAGGATTTGATTGAGGTACCAAGCAGAGTGTGACTGATTGAGCTGTTAAATGTTAATTGCAGAAGTTGTTCTGCAAGTGAGGATTGGATTTATTAGAAAATGACTTTGAAAAATCATAACAATGAATTCCTACACACATAAATGTTAAGAAAAATACATTCCGTGAGTAGAAATGGAGCACGCATCCCCCCGCGTAGTAGCAGGATGTGGATAGAGGCAGCTTTCCTTTCAGTTGTGGATTTTGGAGATATTTTTATACCCCTGGATGCTGGGTGTCACTCTTCACTGAGATATGTTCAGCTGAGTTTCACAGAAAAACATTTTAGTCTTTTAATCCTGTCCCTCGTCCGACATGCTCTGGTGACTCGGTCATCTAAAGCTGCCAGCTGTTTGTACAGATTCTGGGAAATTGAGTCTTTCTTCGCTCTTGTGGAGGTGTTTTTTCACTCAACAAAGATTAGAGATCAACACGGACTCTTGGCAGCTTGTTCAAAGAGCCTTCGTGTGACAGTGGAAGCACTGGCTCTAACCCTCTTTCAAAGAACCCGTTCAGCTGCTTAGTAAGAAGTCCAGAAAATGTGCAAGTTCTACCATGTATGAAACAGCAGGTGGTCCATAAGAGCCTTTCCCGTCATGTTTTCTGCTAATGTGTACATTGTTTTCCGCTTGCTTGGAAATGTTTTGGATCAATTCAAATGTGATATTGGTACTAACACAAGCAAGCCATCGGGAGGCTCCCTTTGCCGTTTTTGCCGGTGGGCTGAAAAAAGCCCACTGAGTTCCTCTCATCGTGAGCGGCATCCTCTGCTCTCTTTCCCGATGCGGTTTTGTAGTGTTTCCAGCTGTGAGAAAACATCCAGCAGAGAGTCTCCCACTGGAAAACGCATGTGTGATCCCCGACCGTGGAGAAAGACCCATCTAGAGCGAACCGCTCATTTACATGAAGTCCTCAGTTCATGTGTTGCCACAGTGTGACTCTCACACGTAAAGCGAGGTTCAACCTCTGTGATGTTTCCTTTGAATCGTGTTTGTGTATGTGCATGCACAGAGAATGCTGATTTTTAGAGAGGAGGGCTGACAGACCTCTTGAAGCAGCTTTAGTGGTTCAAACCTCCAGCTGCCTTTGAATTTTTTGAAGGAAGACTTTGTTAAACATAATATCAGCCGGATAGGTTTATACTTTAAATATTTTCTGGAGAGGCAATGCATATGAATGAGTTTCCTGTTTTCGAAAGAAATCCCTAGTCAACCTAAGTTCTGATTTGTTTTTCTTGGTCTGCAAAGATTTGTATGCTTCCCTAATTTGTGATTGAATGACAGATTGTAATCTTTTCAAACTTCAATCAACCTTCTTGGACCCAAGATAGGTACTTTTTAAACAAGGCCCTGACAAAACTGATTTATATTAAAGGTAGCAAACAGAGGGAAATGCAAAAATTCTCTTTTTTCCATCTTTTATTCGATTCTCCTTTAGTCCTCCTCGTCGGGATGCTGCAGCTCGCGGCTCCAGACGCGCTCATGACAGCTGTTTCTTGTTGTGTGTTCAAAAGCGAGGTCACGTCCCAGAGGAATCTCTCTTGCATTGCGATCAAAATTTTATGCAATTCTTCACAGAATCCAGTCACGACGCTCATATGGGAAATGCAAAGACGTGTGGGCGTGGGGGAGAGTAAAAAATGGACTGCTGACAGCTCACTTTGCCGTCGCCACAGGAAACGCATTATAGACATATTTAGGATGTGCATTCAAGGATGTCCAAAGAGAAGATTCCTTTAGAAAGGGGTAAATAGATGAAAAGATTTCGTTCTACAGTGCAGGGGCCTGCTTTAAATGTTAGAACAAAGCATATATGAGACCAATGGGCTTTGTGGATGCTGTATTGATGGAGTTGGGGGGGGGGGGGTTTGAACGATGCCTTAGTCGGCACGCTCTCACCGCTGGCCGAGACAGCTGTCTTCACAGCCTGCCTCCAGGTCCACCCACACAACGCTTAATTCACTCAGTGGCGTTAGGTTGACTTTGCAATAAACCCACAGCACCCAACTTCACACTTAAAGCTTTTCCAGCGCAGCTGCTCGGCCCCGGCTGCCAACCCGGTTTACCGGAGCCTTTTCTCATTTGCTGCATTCTGTAAACGGCCCGGTCAGCGCCTCGCCGCACCTCCGACAGAAGTGAAATCCCGTTTGATCAGCTTTCGGCCACTTTTAGTCTTGTCTTTTTTTTCCACAGCACGACCTAAAATGATACATTTCCAGATTTCCAAAGGTTGATGGTAAAAATTTGACCGTAACTTTAACAATCAAGTTTTTTCACGTTGCTTTTAAGGGAACGGTGGAATATTTGACTATATACTAACCTTATAACTCAAATGCAACATAAAAAAGCAGGGGATATCAATCATCTACCTTAAAAAAACTGTGAAAATAGTTAGCATTTTACCAAAGAACAAATAATGTCCTCTGGATGTGGATTAAAACACACTTCTCTCAGGAGATATATACCAAATACTAATATAAAGACATGTGGGTGTGTCTGTCATTTCAATTATTTCTTAATGAGTTTCACATTTGACAAGGATAGCAGGGTTTGGTCGCACATGCATTGTAAGAGAACTGACTCCCCTCGAACATCTCATTTCAGATCTCTCACAGATAACATTACTATTTAAAAAAGGGTAACCTACACAGCAGTGCATAGCGGATGTTCTGAGGGGGATGTGTGTTTTTTTCTCACTAGTTAGAGTCACCTTGCTGTACACACTCAGCCAGAAAATGTAGAGTTGAAGGATAGGCACTTCCTGATTGGCTGGGAGAGTTACACGCACATTCTGCTTCAGCAGCAGTTTTTTTTTTGCTGTATTTTTCAGTTTACAGACCTTGGTTTGCCTCCGTTCACCTTTCTGCCTTCAATTCCACTTTTCTGTTCCCTTGATAGAAATGCTCTCCTATAAAGGTTATTTCATGCTCACTCCACCCCCCACCCCCAACCCCACCTGTCACCCTCTCACACAAGCACTTTCCTTTATATTTAGTATTCTGTTGACTGAAAGAGCTGAGCTGCTCTTAGCTGACATCCTTGTTCCACCGTTGGCAAAACCAACGTTAGATTTGCTTTTTACGTTCTAGTTTTGTTACGTAGGAGGCGTTCAATGTATTGGTGAGGGCATGCACACATTATGCAACAGTGATCCTTCAGAGACAGAAATAAAAAGCTTCCTAACAACAGTCTTGTAAAATCTGTGTATAATATTTCTCTTTCTAGTATGTTTTGTATATTATTGATTCATTTTCTATTTTTATGCATCTTCTATGTTTTTGTCTCGTTTCTTTGTTTTGACCCTGGTCATTTTGCATATTATTGTGACGGTTCATATGAGCCACTCAGAAACTATTTTTTGTTTTTACTTGTGTTTATTATAGTCTGTTTCAATTCATGCCATTCAGTTCATTCAAATCACGTAGACCAAGCTGAGGAGCTCGTCGTACAGGGTGTGAAAACTCCTGCTGAACTCTGAAAGTAAATGAAGAATTCCTCTTTCTCTAGGACACGCCTGATGCAAAGCTTCAAAGAATCCCACTCCCACGAGTCCCTACTCTCCCCCAGCAGTGCGGCAGAGGCTCTGGACCTAGTTTTGGATGAAGATGCCGTAATCAAGCCTGTCCACTCGAGCATTTTAGGACAAGAGTACTGCTTTGAGGTGGGCTAAGTTGTTCGACCTTTTCCTGGATTTTTCATTTCTAATCTTACACAGAATCTTAGGAATTACTGTGAAGCTACTTAACCACCTTTGTAACTTTTTGGAATGAGGTGACCTTTTCATAGGAGAGAAGAGCTGTGGAGCTTTAATTCTGTTGTAATTAGCCTTTTTTCCAGTGTGTGTCACAACTTCCCATGCAATGTTACTTTAAAAAAAGGTTATCAAAGTAGAAGTCAGTGCAGACATACAGGTAATATCTCATAATCATGAATGAACTACATATTTTTTTCAGGTAACCACTAATTCAGGGACAAAATGTTTTGCCTGCCGTTCAGCTTCAGAAAGAGACAAATGGATTGAAAATCTCCAACGAGCGATCAAACCTAACAAGGTAGATTCAGTGTAGTGCTTGTTTCGCTGTATTGATAATGACATTTAAGCCCAGGAACCTGTTTAAGGGGTTCCTCGTTCAGATTTTGCCGTGTCGCTTTCCATTTTTCACCGACAGATGTGGATAAGGACTGTTATAATGCAGTAATAGAACTCCTCGTTCCACTTTCAGGATAACAGCAGACGGGTGGACAATGTGCTCAAGTTGTGGATCATTGAGGCTCGAGATCTTCCAGCTAAGAAGCGTTACTATTGCGAGCTGTGTCTCGACGACATGCTGTACGCGCGCACCACCAGCAAACCCCGCACCGACACCGTCTTTTGGGGGGAGCATTTTGAATTTAACAACTTGCCCACCATTCGTAGCCTTCGTTTGCACCTCTACAAGGAAACAGACAAAAAGAGACGCAAGGTAGAGATACGTTTTTTTGGTTAAAAGAAAAAAAAAAACAACAAAAACTGGAAAAATGACATCAACAGATTTCTTTTTGCGGTTTGTTTTCAAACCAGGAGAAAAGCACCTATCTTGGCCTTGTCAGCATCCCGATATCCAGCATCACGGGCCGGCAGTTTGTGGAGCAGTGGTACCCCGTCATACAGTCCAGCGTCCTGGCGAAAAGCGGCGGCGTTGGAAGCACCAAAGCGATCAACGCATCGCTGCGTGTCAAGTCCCGCTACCAGACCATGAACATCCTCCCGATGGAGCTGTACAAGGAATTCGCCGAGTACATTACCAACAACTACCGAACACTGTGTGCCGTCCTGGAGCCGCTGCTGAGTGTGAAGAGCAAAGAGGAAGTGGCGTTTGCCCTCGTGCACATCCTTCAAAGCACTGGGAAGACAAAGGTACACAAAGACAGCATGCTAACGCATCCTAAATAGCCGCTTTGATGTCGAAAGGTTTTTCTTTGTTAACGGGGTAAAATTTAAAAGAAAAAATGCCCTTTACTCTGTGTGCCGCCCACTGATCTGTAAATGCAATCTCTCCTCAGGAGTTCCTGTCCGACATGGCGATGTGTGAGGTAGATCGATTCATGGACCGTGAGCACTTGATCTTTCGGGAAAACACACTTGCCACAAAGGCTGTGGAAGAGTACCTCAAACTGATAGGTCACAGATACCTCAAGGAAGCTATCGGTAAGACTGCACATCACTGCGTTCATGCTCAGTTATGGGGATTAATGCTAATGCATTATACAGAAGAACAGCACTGAAAAGAACTGGACAAACACAATTATTCTAACGCTAAATAATCTATTGAACCTTATAAAAGACTTATAAAAGAATCAGTTTTAGGGAGTGATTGAAAAGAAATCAGGGATTCTGCTTGCCATTCCTCGACTGTGTCACTTATGGGGTTTAGCTGAGTCTCAGACACAGATAAGAGGATGTAAGAGGACTTACAGGCATTTATAAGACAGTGAGGTCAGATATATGGCTGGATGCAAACCCATTAAAAGCTTAAAACAGTCTTAAATTTCAATCCTAAAGTGGATGCTAGTTCAGGGGAGCTGTTAAATGCGGGGTCATTTTTCCTGGTTCCTTTGGGACTTTTAGAGGTTAGAGTCAGTTTGTAGGTTTAGTAATGACACAACTGGAAAGACTGCTGCAATAATCAGTGCATAAAACAATTGGGGCGTGAAGTCTTCGCTCTGAACAGTGAAAATAAAACTGGAATAAAACTACTCTGGGATTTGTGCAACTAATTTAAAGATTCTCCTGAAATGATCAGTTTAAAGGCTTTCCTTGTGTCAGACCAGCATAATTGTCTTTTTAACCGTGTTATAAGTGGACAAATAGAGGTTACGTTTTATTTGTTTATAAATCATGTCGAATTCTTATATCAATGTGTTGAGCTTCCCTGTTTTAAAGAATGACTCTGAATCATACTTATACTGTTAAATAACTTCAGTAGAAAAGTAATTATTCATATTTAGTAGGATGCCAACAATTTTAAATGCTATTTTAAAAAGGCTTAAATGACTTAATAAAAGGTGCCACATAGCATCTTAAACTACTTCATCTACTACAGTATTTATGAACTAATCATTTCATATTTACCTCAAATTGTATTTATATTTTTTTAGAACTAAATAACTGTAGTGTCCAGTTCCCAATTACTGTCATCAGTTTTTATATTTCTGTTGTCAGATTTCAAATTTGATTGGACTTAAATGAAGATTTTAGAGTGTCATCTAACAAAACCAAAACCCCGCTATGTTAAAAAATGTCTGTGCATTTATTTCAGTTACTTTTGAATGTTCGATGATCCCCCAGAGAGAATTTTGAAAATGATCATAAAGTCTGCTATTATATTCTTGATATCATAAAGGCCTGTTAGGAGCCTTGCTGCTCCTCTTGCTCCACGTCACCCCTCAGTCCTGCTGATGGGGCTCATTGTAAACACCTGAAGTGGGATCTTTATCTCTGATGGCCAGCAGAGGGCAAAGATGTCTACTTGGATAGAAATGACTCTACTTCCTCCTTGATCAGTGTCCTCAGTAAATATTTCCTTCAGAAGTTTAAGCGCATAATTGCTCTTTTTAGGCAGTTTTAGATAAAATAGGATGTTTATTAGTAGAATAAAAAAGCAGGATATGCATAAGGTTGGAACTTGATTATAATTAACAGACTATTTATCAATGAGGATTTTAGAATTTGAAGTACAAAGACTGTTTTGGCCACAATACTGAACTCAAGGGTTCACAGTGTGAGGACCAAAGAGCAAATTCACAACAGTTCAATTAGTCAAGTTTATAAAGAATAATTAAAAACTATCAGAAAATAAAAGTGTGTCGCATTATTCGTTTACATGCACGACCCTTATTGGAACATTTTTATAATGTCCAGAGTTCATTAATGTCAGGGAGGTGGGTCTTGGAGGGAGGACTCAGGCGCGGAGATGCAGAAAAAGGTTTATTGAAACAAAAATGCACTCACAAGGAGTGGATGGCAGACATGGATTCAAAACAAAACTGTGGCAAAACATGGCTATGGAACAAAGTGAATAAAACTGTGGCATGACTGTGGCAAAAATCAAACCTGGACTGACGTGGGGAGACGAAAACAGACAGACGAAAGGCGCAACCGCACAGGACATGGGAAACGAGGACTATTTAAACACATCAGGGAGGGGAACCCCAGGTGTACACAATAGGTAATCAAGACATGACGAGACACCAGACATTCCCCAGACGTGACAATTAAGTCATGCTTCTTTTCTCCTCCCAAAGAGATAACGTCTGCTCATGAATTAAACCGTGTTTCTTTTAGGGTTTTATTCTTTCCAGCTGGGTGATTTTTTTTTTGTAAAGTCACCATGGTCTTGCAACTTTCAGGCGACTTCATTCGAGCCTTATACGAGTCTGAGGAGAACTGTGAGGTGGACCCCATGCGCGTCCCGCCGTCAGTCCTCGCTGACCATCAGGCCAACCTTCGAATGTGCTGCGAGCTTTTACTCTGCAAGATTATCAACTCCCTCTGGTCAGTCCCTCTCTCACAGAGATTAATGCACGCAGAAATACACGTTCCTAATCTCCTGAAGAGCCACATCAGTCATCAACGGACTAATTACATAAAAAGATTTACATTCAATCATTCAAATTTCAGTGTTTAAGACCATAAAACATGTTTTTTTAGTATTTAACATTCACGTCAGACTGTGTGAAGACGATCACTTGGCCAGTCTTTTGGCTTCTTGATGTTTTTCTCTACACTTGCACTTAAATCCTGCACTACTCATTCCCGTTTCAGCATATTCCCCCGAGAGCTGAAAGAGGTCTTTGCCTCGTGGAGGGCCAGGTGCGCCGAGCGCGGGCGGGAGGACCTGGCCGACAGCCTCATCAGCTCGTCGCTGTTCCTCCGCTTCATGTGCCCCGCCATCATGTCGCCCTCCCTGTTCAACCTGATGCAGGAGTACCCGGCCGAGCGCACGTCCCGCACGCTCACGCTCATAGCCAAGGTGATGCAGAACCTGGCCAGCTTCAGCAAGTGAGTGTTTTTTCGCCCCCCACCTGCGCCCTCCCACCCACCCGATTCGAAGAGAAACGGGTTCATTTTTGGATCTGCCGACACTCGGGTGGGCTGCGTGTCACAGACTCACGTCGTCTTGCAGTTTTGACTGTGAGCGTATAAGCTGTTACTCTGAGCTTTGCTGCTCTGACACATTTGTTCATGCTTCCACCCTCCACACTTCAGTGACATGTTTTTTTTTTTTATATCAGTACAAATCCTCCTGGTCTTAATGTGCCCCTGAGATTAAGACACCAAAAGTTTGGCAGTAAGAAGATTTTGGTTAATTTTTACTGGACTAAATTAAAGAACTTTTAACGTAATAATCTAAGTTAATACGCCTGACATATGAAATGATACTGTAAAATGTTTTACACATGTCACACACACATATATAAACACACATGCAGTCGATTGAAGAGAAAAGGAAAGAACATCTTTAATCCATTTCATATGAACATTAAACATTATAGCATATTTCCTACTTCAGCTGTTTTTATGTGTCCTCTACAGATTTGGACCAAAGGAGGAGTACATGTATTTCATGAATGAGTTCCTGGAGATGGAGTGGGGATCCATGCAGCAGTTTTTATATGAGATTTCCAACATGGAGGCCGGAGGAAATGCCGGAGGCTTTGAGGGCTACATCGACCTGGGCAGAGAGTTGTCCACGCTCCACAGCCTGCTGTGGGAGGTCATGGGCCAGCTCAGCAAGGTGGGTGGGACAAAACCCTCTCACTTGGGTTGTCTCTTACTTGAAAATATAAAGACAGGGGATCTGGTATGGATTTAATTTGAGCGTCAGAGAAAATGGGGTAATTGTGATATTGATAACTGGTGCTTTTACTCATCATGCGTGCAACACACTGATGAATTTCATGCTTTCCTCATGATTCAAGCTATTTGACACCACCGATTGCCTGCCATCTTATCCTATTGTTTATTGATCGGAGCATATTTTAACACAAATTGAAGAAAGCGTGTTGTTATTATTTCTTTATTTATTCTGTTTTTAACGTTTTGTCATTCCTGAACATTAAATACTACTTAATCAATCAACAAGTTAAGTACAATATGAGTCAAACCAGTGACTCTTTCTTTGTCATTTGTCAAAGCCCAACAATGTCAAGCCATTCATTTTCTTTTATACAGAAACCCTTCTCTGGTTATGATCCACCATCACTGTAAATAAAATTGGCTCGCGGCACACAAGATGTATTAACTTGTTTTAACTGAAATTCATTGTCCAAACCTGCAGGATGCTATTCTCAAACTGGGACCGCTGCCACGGCTGCTGAACGACATCAGCGTGGCCCTGAGGAACCCGCAGCTTCACATGCCCACCAATCACCAACCCGACCGTCCAAAAGACCGGCTTTTCACTCGTCCATCTTTCAACCGCGTCATGTCTTCTGACTTCCAAAGCCTTATGATGCGTGACCTAAACAGGTGACTTTCCCCGTTGTTTCAGATAAAAAAAACATTGTTTTGCCCTTTGTTGTAGGCAGGAAACTGTGTTTGCACGCCCCTGAATGGTCCATGCTTTAGCTCTATGATTGCGCCTGCAGCTACACAGAGACAGTAATTGTACTTTCACAAGGGGTTTACTTAACTGCGGCTCATAAAAAGGCCAAGGACACATGGTAAGCGAAAGTTCAACATCTCGTAACAACACATAATGTTAATGCACTTCTTTGGGCTTTCAAAGCAGATTACCAGGCGGTAATTGTCCCCGACACTCTTACCCAAAACCTTTTCCCACGTTGTTTTGACTGAAATTCAAGCTACTGTAAAGAGACACATTAGGCCCTTTAAATAAGATTTCCTGAAAGAAGATGAAGAAAAAAGTAGGTAACATCAGAGGATAAGACAGCACCAAGTTTGTGGAGCGCCTGTGTTGTTTGGCGTTCATCTGCTGAGGACTAAATCTGGAGCATTAAATGTGTTAATGAATGAAAGTGATAAACTTTGAGGTTTGAGAGGGCGGAGTTAGATAATCAGTCAGTATGAGGAGTGACACACCTGACCCTAACCCACAACTGAACATGTCTACTTTGTGCAGAGTGGGAAATCTCATGAACGGATTTTTTTAATTTAAAGACACCTTTTATTTAATTTAACTTTAACCTTAACTTAACTGCGATGAAACTAAGGAAAACTTCATTACCAGTCCTGAAGTCATTCATTAATTCATGTTCAACTGAATCGTCAGAAACTTGACTACTAAATGAGACTAGAAAAAGAATTAAACTGATATGTCTTAGACACTCTGCTCCTCTGAGTGAGTCATTTCGTAATTATTCTCCATTATATGTCTCCAGTTCAATAGACATTTCTCGCCTCCCGTCCCCTACGACCGGAATCTCAGCTGTGGAATCCCTCTCATCCAATCTAAACATGAGACGCCAAGCCGAGCGAGACCTTCGCTCATCGAGGGAAGTGTTCTACGTCACCCGCCCACCACTGGCTCGCTCCAGCCCCGCATACTGCACAAGCAGCTCGGACATTACAGAGCCCGATCCAAAGGTAAGGTGTGCGTTTTCCTGCGTTTTTTTCTGTGTCTGGTAAGTCGTGATCTCGCAGCTTTCTGCATTCGATACGGATTGTTGTAAACCTGTTTTTAAATGTCCCCCTGTAAGGCGAACAAATCTCCAAAATACATAAACAAGGAATGGAATAATTGAATTGATCAATTTAAACTAGAGTACAACCAGATTAAAATTGTGTTTGCAAAAGAGAAAAAATATGGGAATGTGTCCAAATTGTAAAACCTATAACATTGTTCAAAAGGGTTTTAGGATTTGATAAAATGAAACAGAAGGACAATGTATATTTTGAATTTGATGGCATTAGCTAGTTTTAGATGGCTGGAAATGTAGTGAATAGCTTAAAAACCAACTGCCATCTCAATGATTAAGAAAAAAAAGTGTTTAAAAAGGGATCAGTGTTTTCAGAAATAAATATCCAGAGGAGTTCTGTGTAGAGAAAACAATGCAAAATAGTTTGGTTGTTAAATTTTGCATTTCTCGTGTGTAAAGTGCACAATATCATTGAAAGATTCAGAGAACATGGAAACAGAAAAACTGAGAAATCATCAGCAATTAACTGGATTAGTTTAGACTAACAGAAATGCACAAAATGAAATAAACCAGTAAATACATAGAACACTAGAAATGTACAGTTAGAATAAAGAGCATGTTTAATTTTGTAAAATCACTTAATTTCCTGTAAAATACAAACCATACCCTGTAGGGTGTATACAAAACAAAACATAGGATTCATGTAATTCCCTCTGGGATAAATAAAGTGTTTTTCATTTTATTTCAAAGTGGAAAACAACAGTTGCACTAACAACATAATAAGATACCCAATTTAACTCATACATGCACTCCCGCTGACAGTGGGACTTTTATTTAGAAGAGAGAAAGAAAAAACTCTTTAAAAGTTTAAATTTACACTCTTGATTTGATGTCTTCTCTTTGCCTTTTGGGACGTAACAGCTTTTAACTCTTTACCTCTGTACACCCGATAGTATAAAGTTAAATAGCTTTTAGCGGCATCATGGATGCCTCATCCTCCATGTGTATTAATACTGAATGGTTTTACACAGACCAGGTTCTGCTTGAAAAAGAGCTGCTGGGTTCAGATGCTTGCAGTCCTACGACACCTTGAACCATTTAAGTTAGCTGTGACACAAAGTGAAGACATTGTTTATTCCTTATTAAAACTTGATTTCCTGGTTTCATGCTTATCTTTTCATGGAAGTGGGAGTGATTTTTGTCTCCTGTGATTCACAGGTCCACAGTGTTAACAAAAGCGTATCCATGATGGACCTTCAGGACTCTCGCATGAACAGCATTTCCAACCTGAACTCTGTGGGGGACATGCTCACCTCCTCTCAAGCTTCCATCGCCGGGCTGGGACACAGTTTCGGGAACCTCAGCGGGCCGCTGCGCATGGGGGGCCACCTGCCGCCGGGCTCATCCGGCTCGGGGCTGAGAATAAGCCAGATGGGCCACGTGGGGGGCCCCACCGAATCCATCTCCCAGCAACAGCAGCAGGCAGCAGCCGCCATGCACTTCCCCCTGTCTTTCCAGAACCCGCTATTCCATCTGGCCGCCCAGAACTCCCCGGCTCAGTCCCAGGCCCCCCCTCCCCCGCCGCTTCTCCTCGCCCCGGAGCCCGAGAACGGCCACCCCGACTACCCGCCGGCGTTCGGAAACAGCGCCTTCTCCCGTAGCGAGGACCTGTCGGCCCTGCGCTCGCAGAGCAGCCTGGTGCAGCCCAGCATCGTGCACTCCCACAGCTACAGCGACGACTTCACCCGCCAGAATCAGAGCAACGACTTCGCCTGGCACCAGCTGTCCCTGCAGGTGCAGGTAGGAATCGGCCTCCCTTTTTTGTTTTTTGCCCCCTCACACATTCAGTCATTATGCAAATGACATGCGACAAAATCGCCCTTTTAATTAAATCGTTTATCACAGGTACACGCTCCATGAAACTAAAATGTATGAGATCTCGGGCGACGCTGTTTAATCTCTCCATGTTCTCGGAATAAAATTGAATTAAAATTCTCGGAATAAGACAAATAGATGATTGAAAGAGTCATCATAGCTTGGAAAAATGCGCAGTACAATGTGATAAATAAAAAATACCCATATTACCTGGTTACTATTATGAATAATGATCAATTAAAATGGAAGTTTTAAAGTTGAGTTAGTGTGGAGGTAAGTTTGGCTTATTTTTATTGAGGTTAAAGGTTTTTATTGTCTTTTTAATTGTTTTTTGCATTATTTTGAACCATACAGGACATTGAATCAGTGGGATTTTAACACCTCAAGTTGCTGAAATCATTTGCATGTTTAACAGATATCTGACTGTTGAGCAGCAAATTATGTAAATGTAACAATAAAATGAGGGCGCTTGTTTTTCCAGAGACAAGGCGCCAGGGATGCATAACTCATCTGCGTCTGAACTTTATGTGGTGCTTAACAACCGTCGACCTGGTCCATGTTTCAACAGTTATTAGCTATCTGCTGCTGTGCAGATCAAAGTGTCCTATTCCCATGGTCAGACTGGCCAGTCCGTGTCCAGCGTGTCTGTGTTAGCATCTGAATCAAAAATACAACTAAATCTAGAGTTTATATGGCGTTTTCTGATATAATAATGTCATCATTTAGGTCATGTAGTGACTTTGTGGACTTTGTCTTTATGGATTGATAGTGCATTTTCTGGATCCATCTCAGTGATAAGTTTACTACAGGTCTGTATAAAATGATAGTGTTTAATGACGCTGTCACGTCGTCCTGAGCTATTCCTGTCCTGTTGCGTGGGCATTAATGGAACAAACATCACGAGCTGCCTGCTTATTGATACAGATGGCGGAGTTAAGACTGTACTAAATGAATTAATTATCAATTTTATCCATCCAGTTCTGATGCTGATCCTCATTTACCGCATTAATCAAAACAGTGTCGCAAAGGGGCTTCACAGAGCTAGCAGAGATCAAGCAATTTACGTAAAAGCAGAGAACGGAAAACAAAAATGCCAGTCATCTTACAATTGCAACGACGAAAACCAAGTAACAACTGAAGGTCGATCAAATCAGGATCAAGTCAGAAACAGGAAGTTAAGTTCAAGACCAAAGCTAAAAGTTTACGTACAGCCGGCTGGAAACATGTTTTTTCACCCTGGAATAGAGTTGGATGGTCTTCGTGAGGGAATTTGATCATAATTCCCATTTAAATACATTTCCATTCCATTCTCTTTACAAGGACGTTTCCTATTAGTTAACTTGGTACCACAGCTCGCAAGCTGTCAAAACACTCTCTTAACTACATTCTCTTTTAGAGATACAAATTAAAAGTACTTTTTTTTTCATTTTCAATAAATAAAAAAATTTCTAGAAAATGAGCAGGGGCTGTGGTATTTTTAAGGTCCTAGAAGGGGGAATTATTTTGACACATAGAGAATCAAAACAGTTCTAGCCGACATTTTTGTTTCCTCAGAGACACGACACTGGGCCCTGCTGCCTTTTAGTTACATGTGTTTGGTGTATAAGATCCAAAATCAGGACTATTTAAAAATGTTTTCAAGCACGTTTTAATTTAAATCAAGGGGTATCCTTGATATCCTTATAAATTTTTATACCAGAAAATTGTATGTCTACCATAAAGTTATGGATGATTTTAGATCCTATGGCCTACATTACTACGATAGTCATGCATATTAAAAAGCACAACTTAAAATGGGACTTTTTATACAGTATTTTTGATGTTGGGTTGTTAGTATCTTCTCACCATTCATGCATTTGTCTTTTCATACAAGTCACTGTCTGGAAGTTACGAGTTTTCAGCACAAATAAGTCAGACGGCTGGAATGTTTTATTGATTATTTACTGTCTTTGCTTCACAAACCATTTCCGTTCACTTCTGCTTTTCCGTCAGGAGTCCCTCCAGCAGCAGCATCTAATGGGAGTCACGTCTCAGTCGGGGACTGGCACCGGCACTCCTGCCTCCTTGGCCACGCCCCCGACCACCGTCCATCCCATCCGCCAGACGTCCATCGCCCCCCAGCACCTGAAGTCCCAGCGCTCCGTCAACACTCCGGCCACCGCCACCCCGCCGAGGGCCCGCCCGCAGAGCAGGAACCTCCTCCTGGACTCCTCCGAGATGAGCTTCAGCGGCAGCCAGCCCAAATCCCGTCAGAATCAGCAGACGCAGCATCATCACCATCATCATCATCATCAGCAGCAGCATCATCAGCAGCATCAGCAGTCCCAGCAGCAGCCTCAGCCGGACGCGCAGCAGTCGGTCACTGACAGTCCGGCCCCCGGGCTTCCCTTTCAGACGGGCGCCGCCAAAGAGAACCAGGCCCCGGCGGCCACCGCCGAGGAGTCCACGGACACGCCCACGAAAAGCACCAAGAAGCCTCAGCAGTCCCAGCTGCAGCCACCACAGCAGCATCTGCTCAAGCCGGTCCCCAACAAGCAGGTAAAAGACAGTAGATCCACTTTTTCATATGCAGTTTACAAAATGGATATGATAAAAAAAAACAGTGTTTAACCCTTTAAAGCCCGATCCAAGAAAAATAGGAAGAATATTGGATTTTTTTAGTCTGAAGTCTTTCTTTGGCCCCTCAACATCATGAAGAAAAAAAAAACTGAAATTATTTTTGATCAAATTAGCGTGCAATAAGTAAAAAATTTGATCAAAATAATTTCTGTTTTTTTCTTCATGATGTTGAGGGGCCAAAGAAAGACTTCAGAATAAAAAAATCCAATATTCTTCCTATTTTAAAATATATTAGCGTGCAATAAGTCAAAAAATATATTTTGGTGTAGTCTTCTACTGCCTGTTATCAGGTATATCTGAATGTGTACAACAGGGGTTTGAGCAAAGCTTTTACCATTAATGATGCAAAAAAGTCTCAGATCCAAAAGACTTCAGAAACCATATGAATCATATACGATACATTTGGCATTATAGGGTGAAGTGAACTATGACATATAATCGTGACGTTTCCTGGCTGTTCTTTCAGGGGAACAGCCAGGCCATGAACGAGCGGACGGTGGCCTGGGTGTCCAACATGCCCCATCTCTCGGCCGACATCGAAAGCCTGCGGCCAGACCGCGAGGGCCAGCTGAAAGAGTACTCCAAGAGCATGGATGAGTCACGGCTGGATAGGGTCAGCACCTTTTTCTACTCCTTCTGTATATTTACTTCCTTAACAGGCATATCATGAGTCATTTTTTGTTCTGGTTTTGTCACAAGCTTTGGGTTGAGCTTCTGAAACAAGTTTAGTTCTTTTCAGAATCTTTGCCATGTTTGCTACTCCTAACAGGCACCTAAAATACATTTTGACCATCTGAATTTTGGACATAACTGCTATATTTCAAGACTTGGGACAACGGCAAATCATAGATTTACAAAGTCAAAACTGCATTTTATCAATTTACCTCTCTGTCTGATGATTAAGAATCACTTGTTATGTTGGAATGTTTCTTAAAACTAGCAAGGACGTTAGTCGAGTGGCATTGTTTCACTGATCTTCCAGGTAAAAGAATATGAAGAGGAGATTCATTCCTTGAAGGAGCGGCTGAAGATGTCCCATCGCAAGCTAGAGGAATATGAGCAGAGGCTTATGAGCCAGGAACAGCAGACCAGCAAGATTCTCCTGCAGTACCAGAGCCGCCTGGAGGACAGCGAGCGCCGCCTGAAGCAGCAGCAAGTGGAGAAGGATTCTCAAATCAAAGGCATCATCAACAGGTGATTAGGCTGAACCGGAGCAGGCAGAGATGAGGCCGTGCCGGCTTCTGCTTGGCTTTCCTTTTCTGCATCGCATTCATCACAGAAGTTGATTTTTTTCAGGCGAGCGCCACTAAAATTAGCCAGAAAAGCTTAGCCCACGCTTACCTTAAAAGAAGACTTCCATGCCGTTGACAAAACGTTTCCTTTACCATCAACAAAATTATTTTCATGTTACGAATCATCATTATAAACCTTATAAACCCATTAGACGAATCACAAAAAAAAAACAATTCTACCATCTTTAAACATATTTAATGAATATCCTTCTTTTAAAAATATACAGGTACCTTGTATACCTTGTATTGCACTTTATCTCAGAAGAACACAACTATAAAATTTCATTATGTTTCCTTATTCTGCTTAATCATTTCTAAGATCATTGTTAGAAATGATTCTATTTAGGAAACACGGCTTCATGGTTACTCTGAACAGCGGACTAAGTTAGATTAAGTTCTGCCGCTGCTGTGTGTGTCTGTCTGTGCGTGCCACTGCAGCTGTTCAGGATTTTGCTGTGTTCTGTCAAAGGATCCAACCTTGTGAGACTGCTGAGGCAGAAAAACGCCACGGTGCTCGTTCACACGTGAAACCCACAGATGTGCTCCCATTTAAACCACAGCGCAGCGTGCAAGATGTTTTTTTTTTACTTTCTTTTGATATATGTTTTTACATAAATTAAGTTCTTTTTCTAATTTTCTCTGCATCCTCACAGGTTTTTTTTTAACATTTGGTTGGCAGAATACGAAGTGATCCAAACACACTTACCATTCCTGTTTACAATTCTCTGTTCACACTTTACCAATCCAAACTTATTCATCATGTAGAAACCAAGGACACAGATTTAGATACTCTTAATTTCTTTAATCAATTACACAAAATGGTTTCTAGTATTTTAACTTAGAAAATATACATGGCTCTTTCTTCTGCAAAGCCACTCAGGTTTTGTAACCTGTCTCTACGTGTGAGTCTAGATGACCTCAGCAAATATACAACAAAACACTCTATTAATGATATTTAAATAATCCTCTGCATTTATCCTCAGCATTTAGCTAAAATAGTCTAAATTCATTTTGAATTTTCTTTTCACCTTAATAAAACTGTAATTATGTTAGCTACATTTTCAGTATATCACAAAACAGCGCCTCATCACTCAAGGAGACGTACAAGACCAAAACTTTCCGAAAAAAGCCTGCTATTATTATCATTTTAAAGAATTTTAACAAATTGCAATTTGAGGTATAAGGAAAATAAGGAAAATAAGAGAATGCTGCACCAATTACTTTATTTCTATGTTACTATTACTATTTCTATATTACTAAAATTATATTTCTATATTACAAAATTTCTTCTCTTTCAATAACTCTCGTGTTAAACTGTTCTTACGGCTTTCCGGCGGGCAGCTGTGTTGTTTGTTTTCAGTTTGTATCAAGAAATGAGCTGCTTGAAACCTGTCATGCTATGACTGTTGGGAAAGCCTTTATTTAGTCAGCAGGACAGCTGCTGTACTTCCAGATCTGTCCAGTATCGTGAAATAAAGTGAATGCAAATATCATAGATTTGTATAGCAAGTGCACAAATATAGAGCGACAGATGCCACCAACAGCCTTCTCATTTAAATTTATTGCAGCAGATTACGCCTACAACATAAAAACATAGACACCTCTATTCTTTTATAAAAGCTTAAAAATGTTCTATAACGCTATTATCTTACGTTCAAACCATTGGTTCAAACTTTCTAAAATGAAGTAATAATAAATTGATTTAATCTGGAATGTTTTCTGTGGTTCACTGATCAATGCCACAGTATGCAGAAAGTTTCAACATTTTATGCATTGACACACTCAAAAAACATTTCAAGAGAGGAAAATGTCAAAAAGTCTAATGTTTATTTAAGTCTTTCTGGAAAACAATACGCCGATAAGGAGAGAGTTACACAATTGGGTATAGGAACCCTCCCCGAAAAACTCAATCCAAGCAAAAACGGATATTTATAGTTTTTTTAAAACCAAACTCCAAGAGAAAATATTTCTAAATTTGTACGAAAAGGTACCTTTAGTCTTACAACATGTACAACACGTGATATAAAAAAGGTCTTGGGGAATCTGGGGAAATCTAAAGGCAGAAAGAAAGAACAGAAACTGCTGTGGGATTCATGTGACTGTAGAGCCCAGTGTGAGTGATAAAGCTACATGGGAAAAGGAGTCAATTGGAAAATGATTTTTACTCAATTTTACTCTCGATTGGCCTTCCTCCAGTCAAGATTGGTTTCTTATGAAAGATGAATGCAGCATTATGAGTAGAATCACATTCCGTGGAACAGCTTTGATTCAATGAACATGAATCATTCATTGGGGAAAAACTTAAATTGAGAACGTCTTCCAGCTTTACCAGATAAAAAAGTTTGTGTTTCCACTGAGCTTTCCACTAGTTAACATTTGACCTCTGGTATTATTTTATGTGCTCTTTTCATTTTTGTGGTTTACAACAGTTTCCAATTGTATATCACAAGTAATGATCACAATTGTAACTCGCCAGGTTGGGTTCAGGTCTCAAATACAAACTCAACGAAAAGTACAGGAGAAACAAAACCCAAGCGAGACACCACAAAATGCCTAAAAAGGAAGGGTGTGGTTTTCACTATCCCTCATACTCATTTCACATGTGTATTTCAACCGCTGAATCTGAAGGAAGCTCAGATTCAGCTAAAGGAGGCTCTGAGGATATCTGAATGTGCCCGCAAACATGTCAGGACCTTAATATCATCATATGGCCACACAGTCCTAGAGTAAATCAGAAGAGCACCGGCTTCATAAATTCTCCTTTTCTCAACCGGTATGTTTGTCTCTATTTCCCTGTTGTCAGACTGATGGCTGTGGAAGATGAGCTGAGAGGGGGTGCCATTCCTGATATTAAGCCTCGAATCCTCACAGACCAGGTTTGTGCCTGTGTCTACATCTTTTATCATTCCTATTCGCTAAACCAGTCATGTCCTCAATCAGTTTGCTTCATTCCTTGCGTCATACCCAGAGCATTCGCCAAAAAGCCAATGCAGGTCGTCATACACGCCACCTAATAATCCCATTTGATGATGCGCATTTATGTCCCATTCGAAATTACATGTCACCACATCCTGCACATAGACTAAAGGCACTGCACAGAGACTAAACAGTGTAGTGTTTACCTTAAAAGACGACACTTTCGCTTTCATCGTTAAAGGACTGTGACTCACCAGCGCGGCAGTGTAATTGGGCTATATGAATTCACCATGTGGGCTGAACTGTGACGCAGGTGAAGAGGCTGCTCACGCTGAAATAGCTCAGGAGAAACGGCATTCTCCGTCTTGGAAATACGCCATCTCGTTCTTCTTTGCAGCACCGAACATCAAAAGCAAATAAATGAAATTGCGTCTTTAAACCAAAACGATATTTCCACACAAGGCCGGCTGTGAGATTGTATACACATTGAAAACAAACAACGTGAAATGGGTATTAACGTCCAAGCTGTGCTTCCCAATGCGGAGTCTCTTTAGCTAGTTTCAGTGTTGCTCTGTGGTATTTCTCCACAAACTCTCATTTGAAATGCGTGACAAGTATTTCTGTTTGTGAAAACGTAACGAAGCAGCTCCAGTGCACCGAACAACAGTTAATTAAGTGGTAAATTAGCAAGGAGAATAAGAAGTCAATGCTTTGAATATTGATGTAAAAGAAAGTCCCACAGGTACAGACGTGTTGATGCATCTCCTCCTTTCTGCCAAGTTAAGCTCCAGCAAACTTAAAGTAATAACGTCTAACAGTTACTAACATCTAGTGGTGAAGAAGGAGAAAGCAACTCCCTCAAATTCCATCCAAGTGCCATCCAACCAGAAGTTGCATGTGTGTATTGGTAGATGGTTTTATCCAAGGAGAAAAAACGCTTTTTCCATGTCATTACAAAGATCATGTGTTCTCCAGTGGGACCCCTTTTTTTTGGGATGGCACCTAAGATCTAAGTCATCAGTATTTTCCACTTGGGGGAACACAACGCCCGGTGTTGGACTGGCGACCTGTCCATGGCGTACCCCGCCTCTCCACCAATGGAGAAATAAAAGAAAAAGCAAAAATATATGATAACGTTTTTAAATGCGTTAAATGTTTAGAATAGTGAAACACTTTTTTCGCTGTTAGGAGTACAGAAATTGGTAAAAACAACCTACAAAAAATCATCTAACTTTGCATTAGTACTTCAAAGTCTCGTCTAAATCTTACTCCCAAATTCTTTTGTTAAAGGCAAAACTGTGGTTAAAGCTATCTCAGTACTAGCACTGTAGTAATGAGCCTTTTGAAAAAATTGAAGTCCAATCAAATTATTTTTAGGAATTGTTTCTAATCCCCGAAACAAATGATAAATTTGACATCTCTCCACTGTAAGTGATCAAAAATAAGAAGCACTAAACAGTCTGAACATCTTTTTTGTCATGTCAAAAACATTCTTAGGCTTTTCTTGTCAGAATTAGGAACTTAGTTAAAAGCGAAAGCTAAAATATCTGTTGAATGCCGGAACATTTCTCAGAGCAGTAACATCATCTAAATGATTACTCATATAAACAAACAAACAAACGATGTTCAGTGATTGCATGAAACCTGCACCCCGACTTGGCTGTTAATAGAAAAACGTGGTAATTAAATCCGTTTTGTCTCCCTTCATTGTATCAACCAGGGTTACAGTGGCCACCCGGGATCCTGACTGCCAGTTCCAAGGTGACCACAGGTCATGATGGTCACTCGGGTGTAAGACGGTCAATCCAAAAGCTCCCACATTAACCCCATCAAGACAAAGCACTGCAGTGGATCCAGTAGGACTAAAGGACGTGTCATCTCACATTTGAAAAGAAAAAAAATCAAATGAAAAACAACAAATCTTTGCACATATTAAAACTTAGCCTGTACTGGAAATTGACAATCATCTTAGTATGAGGACCAATGTGTGCAATGAATCTTCTGCACGCGTTGACTGGAATATAAGCCAGTGCCACAACAATGGCAATAATGTACCTAACCCATTTCTTAAACTTTAGCAGAGACAGTCAGAGAGAGGCATGCAAAGCGGTGCGATGAGGATGCGTGCAGGATTTCTCCTTCTACAAGCAGCTTCTCGCCCTATTTGCTGCAGAGAAAAACGCTAAGAGGCTTTTACCAAGCACAATATCCCTTCATGTAAACGCCTCTGTCTGATTCTCAGATGCTGACCCAAACTAAGATCCATTTTACAATTTGGCTCAACCGATGTACTATTATCTTAAGTTAGGAAGTGGGAAATATCATTTTTGTATTGTTTTTAGTGCTATCAACCAACAGCTTTAAGTTAAATCCTCCCATTACTTCTCCTCTCCATTGGGACAGAGAATTTCAGCGTGTGGGAAAAATGCGCCTCTTACATTGTGATAATCCTATCTAATGATGATAATACTTTGAAATAATTTGAGTTTGTTCCACTGTTATAATGTCTGTCATAATGATTATTATGGTGATGAATTATACATGAAATATACCTTTCAAAACAGTGATACAAAGTGCAACATGGAAAGGAGAAAGAGGCACTTCAGCAGTTTTATTCAGAATGGGGGTGTGTCCCAGAAAATTATAATAAAAATAATATCAGGGCTTACTATGGATCATGTATCATGTTTTCCCAAACTCATTTAAAAAAACGTAATAGTTGTATTTTATTACGTTTTTTAAGCCTACGGTCTTTTTCAGTTTTTAGGTTTGGCTGTTTAAAGCACTCACTAGTGGTCAGTGTTTTACCTCCAGTTTACATTATGATGTTGAACCAGAGCTAAAACGTACTCATACAGAACCACCAGAAGAGAAAACATTCAAATCCCTAAGACTTTTTAACCTGGATTTAGAAAACAGCATACTGTAGATGTTAACATCACAGCCCTGGTGCCTCTAACCAATTTTTATTTACACTTTCTCAGATATTCTGTGCGCAGTACATTCCAAAACAAGTCAGTTTGAGAATACTCTCACATAGACTAAAGTCCATGTAGCTGTGAGCCAGAAGCGATACAATATCCACCTTATAAAAAATGTATTCTGATAAAAAAATAAAAAAAAATTTGAAACATGAATACAAATTTTACTCTGAGCAAAACTGAAGCTGTGAAAGCTGGACCAAGACATCCTACATTCCTATCTGTGAGCTATTTTTTATCCATGAAAGCTGTAACAGTCGGCCATTTCATAATTGAGAAAAAAAATACTGTAACTATTTTATTGACTGATTTTATTTGATAATAACTTAATGGTCACCATTAAGAGCTGACATCATTAAGAATTTCTACCAATATCAGTGGTCAAGATGATGCAAAAAAAGAGTTCATATGTCAGAATATAGGGCGGCACGGTGGTGTGGTGGTTAGCACTGTCGCCTCCCAGCAAGAGGGTTCTGGGTTCGAATCCCGGGGGAACCAGGACCCTTCTGGGTGGAGTTTGCATGTTCTCCCTGTGTCTGCGTGGGTTCTCTCCGGGTTCTCCGGCTTCCTCCCACAGTCCAAAAACCTGCGTGTTAGGTTAATTGGAGATTGGGGAAATTGCCCTTAGGAGTGAGTGTGAGTGGTTGTTTGTCCTGTGTGTGGCCCTGCGATGGACTGTCCAGGGTGTACCCTGCCTCTCGCCCGTTGACCACTGGGATAGGCTCCAGTCACCCCCGCGACCCATAAGGGAATAAGCGGTATTGATAATGGATTGATGGATGTCAGAATATGGCAGCTAAATGGAGGTAAATTAATTTCTTTAAATTGTAGTCTGTAGATATTTCACCTCCTTGTTTAAGGTTTTTCTTTATTTTTCTGTCTGAAATTTTATTGGATAAACACTAAATAAATACAATAAAATGAGCATCTCTTAGAATAACTAAACAGTTCAAAAGGATATCCAAAACTGGAAGTGGGAGAATTAAAATCACTTTGTAACACTGGTTTGAAACATGCTATATCAAATCATTTTAAAGACTATGATTATAAACTAAAATCAAACACAATATTTAAAGCAGTGGAACACTCATGTGACATATTTGATATTTTTTGAGCGTTGATGTGCAACACTTCGTGATGTGTTTTTCAAATGCAAAGACCATCAGAAAGATTCCAATGCCGAACAATCACAAGGACATGGCTTTCTTATAGTGAGGCATCTTTTTTTAATCCAACCTGCTGACTCTTCCATTTCATTTCGTGGAAGTGCACAGCTTTTTCGCATATTACGACATGAAACCGGGCAGAGAAATGGTCCGAAATCACGAGAGGGACAGTGAAAAGATTGGAAGAAAAAGAAGAAGCGAGGACATGTAAGTAAATGTGCATAGGATTTGACTGCCTTACAGTCTGTGCCATAAGGTCCAAAAGTAACAATGCCAATACAAAAAACTGTAAACTTTGTATATGAAATGTCCTTTTTTTTGTAGTCAGGTGATTAATTAATAAGCAGTGTGTTGGTTAACCCTGTATGTTAGTCAGAATCATTTACATGACAAATTTCATGGTTGGAATAATTTATCTTAACCTCTTGCCTTCAAAAGACATTTTATTTCCAGATAAATCATACAAAGTTAAATGTTTATGTTACTAGAAATGTATAAAATAGCTCAGTGTATATCTATTCTTATATGTAAAATGTACTCAAATTAAGGGTAGGCCTTCAGGCATGTTCACGTTGTGGCGAAGACTTATTTCGTGTACTATAACAACTCTTAATGCTGCAATCCAGAAACGGCTGTGCTGCGAAGATGACAGATGATCGAGGCCCCAGCCGAGCACTTTTCTGTTCCGGATGATGTTAAGCGGTGAACCCTCACGCTAACTCATCCGTGTCGTGTAACCAAAATAGCAGCGGTGCTTTCAAACAATGCTGGATTGCAGTTTTAAGTTTGATTTTATTTTTTCTCTTCCAATACGCATCTATTTATTTGGCCTGCATTGCAATACAGTATTTTTGACATGTTATACTGCACTTCTGTTTTCATTTTACAAGAAGTATGTGAGAAATTTTTTCGGATTTATGATACTACAAATATACCCGCGTATTATTGAAGGTTTCTCTGTATTAGCTGCAGTGGTACAGTGTGCTACCTCTAAAGCACGTCCTCATCAGTTATCTGCTCACAACCTCAGAGGACTTAAAAAGAAAAAAAAAAAAGGTACTTTTAAAGAGTCACTTTGCTTCTGGCCCCACGGTGGGAAAATATTAAGGCGAGATTGCTTGTTTATTGCTATTTCCAGACTACCTGCCACTTCTAAAGTTCGTCCCATTTAAGTGCCGTTACCATCGCAGTCATGAAAATCTCCTCGACTAAATGCGTTGTACACTCTCAGGTGTTGCGAGGAACACAAAGGTAACTTTGAATATCGTTATGCCAAATGCACAACACACTGAAAGGTGATTTTTTGGCAGGTGAGTATGGCAACTGAACACAGATCAAAGTGAACACGAAATGCAACCACCTGCTTATGTTGGCCCCTCTTCTTGTCCTTAAAGATGGTTTAATTTACACCTCATTTCATCATTTGCCACAAAAAGAGGAACAAAAGCTTTGTTTTTTTTGTTCCGAACACAAACAGATGATGTAATGTAACATAACTTTATGAGGAATGTTATAGAGGATACTATGAAAAAAGTGCTCTATGTTTACAGATAATATATAAACCTTTGTTGAACCAAGGGGGAATAACTGCCGCTTTTGCTGCAGCTAAAGCAGGACCTAATAGATTAGAATATTTATCTTATATATTTTGAGTAAGGGTATGTAACATCAATCAACAGAGTTATGTTTCTAAAAATAGATGTATAGCATTTAGGAGTTAGACAATATTTTTCTTGGCAGCAATCATTCTGCTCAATTGATTTGCTGTGTCACAAATATATTGGTGAGTTTTCTGACTTGAATTTGGCCTACTGGATGTAAAACCTTAATTTACTTGACATTTCTTTTGAACTAAGCCATGCCCCATTGATAAGCCATACCCTCCAGACCCCCTGATGTTGTGTGGTGGATGTTTAATGTCAGTAGTTTTATTTATAATGGTAGTTACCGTAGGTATGATTGCGCTTGTAATAATTATTAGTGTAAGTATACTTGATTGATATGATTTTTGTTTGAACAAAGGGAATGTATTCATATTTCAGGTGATTTTTCCGAGTGATTTCAATAAATTAATAAATCCCTCTCTGATCCTCTGTTATTATTACGGTATTATTAAATAATTAGGTGAGACTTGCATGAGTGTAATCCGGCCCACAGGAGAGCTTGACTTAACACAGCTGTCAGCATTTTTGTGTTACGTTCTTTGAAAACAAGCACAGTATTCAATATTTTGTTTGTAGTTTTATGTCCAGACCAGAACTGGGGTTGGACAGCTCCCGTAAAATTCTACACAAATGATGCTAGTTTTTATCTGTTTGTCTCACCAGCTTCTTTGTCACCACACAGTTGGAAGATGAAGAGATGAGTTTCACATTTGCTGATCCCTCTCAACAGCAGTCACACTTCTGCAGAATGTGCACTGAAATTTGTTTAACCTTGTTATCGTTATTGATCAAGCTCTTTTAAAAAAAAGCAACACAAAGCGCTTTAGATAGCTAAAAGCAAAAGAAGAAAAGCATGCAGAATGACCAAAAAACAGACAAAATGATAACAAAGTCAGCACAAAAACTTTTAAGAACATAAAAAGAGATGCTAAATTGCCTGAACATACAAAAAGACCCAAGAGTAATTAAAATAACCACAAAGTCAAAGAAATATAACGAATAGATGTAAATGTAGCACAGTTTATAAGACCCAAAGCAAACAAATCCCTCTCCAAATATCTACGAAGTAGTCTTTTTATTACGAGCATGAGGATGTACAAAATGGACAAAAATATCAATAATGACAACCAAAGAAACATAATATTGTTTGACCCAAAGTTACAACGTAGATACAACTTTGATCCAAAGGTGACACATTAGGCTATGGTGACATGGATCATATTAAAAAAACAGAACACAAACACAAAATGAGAGAGGTAGAACAACAGAAGGCGGTGGTCTTAAACAAATCTATCAAATGAACTCAAACAACCAAAAAACAATTGCAGAGACACCAGATGATGTGTCACATAGATACAAATCACCAGACACATGCACGTATAGATGTGCTTTACAAAGGGCTCATATATTTCTCGAACATTGATGTATACTTTATTTTTCCCTAAACTTCCCATTTACTGTTTGTGAAGCAAAATCAACTCATATTGCCGTTTTTTGTCATAGAATTCAAAGATTTAACACCACCATCTTGTGGTAAACTGAGATCATAGAGGTCAGAATGGGCACTCAAACTATTTTAGAGAAAACAGTGGAAATTGTGTCAGAAGAAAGGGAGAAAATTGAAAAAAAAAATCAGTTTCCTTGGTGTTTTTGCAATAATAAAAGATGTATTTGTGTATAACACAGTATATGAACCATTTCACCCTAAAAGAGGCATTCCTCAAGGCAAAATGTTTCAGCAGCTTACTCTAGCTTATAATAATAAATAAAGCTTGCGTCTAAACTATATTAAACCAGCTCCTCTTTTTCATCTAAATGGAATAACTAAAACAAAAGCATGCTTTTAGCTATTTTCCGATCATGATTGTTGGGACAAGATATTGACTTCGACACATACAAGGCAAAGAGAATGTAAGTTAGAATCAATTTTATTTTTTACATTCAAACTAATGACAAAAACCTTTCCACAGGTAGAAACCACAACAACCTGGAGCCACTGAAGCTGTATGAAGGGTTCATAAGGCAGTAGTACAGAACCTTTTTAACACTGATATTTACACAATGGTCTGTCATATGAATAAAGGGAGAGAGACATTACTCGTAGTGGTAAGTGTTCTTCGAGTTAGATTGTTTTTATTAGTACACATGCATTATTTACAGCCTTCAATCACATGGCGTTTTTGTGCGGACACACAAAAGCTTTTGCTGCCTTATAGATACATCTTACATCAGATCTACACAACACAGAGTGCACAGCGTTAGATAGAGAAAGATCAGCCTACTGACAACACACAGTAAAAACACTTGAAGATTCCCATTCTTGTTACATGTTACATGTCGATGGCCAAACTGCAAACTCTACTTTCTGAAACATCTACATTTTTGAGGAAACAAACAAAAAAACGTATTTCTTTTTGTAGAATGCTTTTTCTCATGACACATAATACACTGCTCTATGATATGCTCATATTACTGCTCATGTTACCTATAGTATAGGTAACATGAGCAAGTAATGTGAGCAGCCTTCCTCGGTCTCATCATGTAAATTGGTCAAATCTGAACATGTGTTCTGTTAACGCACGAGTGACGGTTGGATTGAGGCTTCACAGAGTTGACGCCACAGTAGGGAGCGCGGACGGTAGCGGGTATCTCCTCGTGTCGGTCTGGGACGTCTGGCTGTACATGTTGTTGAGCGGAATGGCGAGCTGGCCAGCTTGCCCCGACCCTTCCTCGGACTTCCTCGCATACGGCATCTTGGACGTGACTGCCAGGCTCAGTTTGAGGAGCACGTTGTGGAGCGCCGCGCGGTACTCCTTTCTGACCAGGCAGTAGATGACGGGGTTGAAGCAGCTGCTGGTGAACGCCAAGCAGTTGGCCAGGGGGAAGAAGTAGGTCTGGGCCGAGTAGAAGGACTTGCTGATGTCGATGACGTCCAGATGGATCAGGACGCTCCAGAGGGTCAGGACGTTGTAGGGGAACCAGCAGGCGCAGAACGAGAGCACCACCACCGCCACCGACTTGGAGATGTCGGCCTTCCGCCGCGAGTTGCCGCCCCCCTTCAGCTTGTGCCTGCAGAGGAAGCGCAGCAGGAGCAGGTAGGAGAGGATGATGGTGGCGTAGGGCAGCAGGAACCCGAACACCACCCGCAGGAGCTGGTTGATCCCCAGCCAGGCCGTGCCGTCGGGGAAGCGGAGCAGGCACGCCGTGTCGTTGCCGCTGCCCACGCGTCTCAGGTCGGCGAACACGGCCCGGGGCGCAGCGGCAACGAAGGCCCCCACCCAGACGAGGGCGGTGGCGATGGGGAAAGTGCAGGACCTGGCGCACAGCGAAGCGTGGGGTTTGAGGGCGGTCACCACGTAGCAATAGCGGGTCAGACTCATGGCGGTCAGGAAGAAACAGCTGGCGAAGACGTTCAGACCGGTCAGCAGGGACACGGCCTTGCATGTGGCTAAACTGAACGGCCAGCTGTAGTCCATCGCCATCTCCACGGCCCAAAAGGGCAAAGCCAGCGAGAAGAGGAGGTGAGCCAAGGCCAAGTTAAAGACGAAGAAGTTGATGGTGCCCGTGGTGATGGTGCGGGTAGAGTACAGCAGGAACATGACCAGCAGGTTGCCCAACACTCCGGCCGTGGCTACTATAAAGTACACCACAGAGATGAGGATCCTCAGCCAGGGCGATCCGTCGTGGAGGATCTCCAGCCCGCTGCCGTTGTTCGCGTTGTGGAAAACAAGCTGAGAGTGGTTGCAGTACGGACCCTCGCTGCAGCCGTTCAAGATCTTGCTGAAGACCTCGAACTTGGTGAAGTCGGTGTTCGACATCGTGTCACCCGGCTTCCCCGGATCCAGGTCGTCCTTAGCGGGCAGAGATTTTTTTCACTTCCCCTCTTAATGGCAACAGTGAATTAAAATGCAAGTTTTCTGTGTGTGTTTATTAGATGACAGTCATCAGTCCCTGCGAGGGAAGAGGAAATTATTATTATTACATCATGGATGCTGCAGTTTATGAGCACCTAAGCAGATTAACTTTGTCAGATGAACAAATTACACTGAAGTGTCAGCCATAAAGTCAGATAATGCATTATAGATTTCAAAGAATCAAAGAGGCAACGTGGAATAAAAATATAAAGTTGTGGAACTTATTTCACTCAATGGAGAAGAGAAGTATATCAGGATTCCTCCACAGTCACTTAAAAAAAGCAAACAAACCAAAAAAAAACCCCAGCAAAATAAGATCTCTTAAGATAAGAAAAGAAAAGATGAGATAATTGTTTGAATAGCCCCACAATCAGGACATTTGTGAACATAGATACAATACAGTAATTCAAAAGGGTGGAAACATGCATTCTACAGGAGGTAATTATGTTTGTAAGCATCCAGATTTTATATCCTGGATATAATGAGGCAGATAATTTCTGATTTCCAGGGTGTTGCCTGAAGCTCCCTGTTCTTTAAGGAATTCACAATCGACATTAAATCATGTTGTAAACATCAATATTCCTACTTTGACTTTGAGGGTAAAGCCCGCGATCCAATAGATGAATTAATCTTAACTTTTCTGATCTTTAGTGCCTTTTGTGTAATTATTCCCTTAAACACCCAAAACTTATTTGTAGACAAAAATGAAAGCAAATGGCAAATGAAATTAGTGGTAAATTTGTGAGTAAAACTGATATTATTCATCAGACTAGTCCCTTTAACTTTTACAAATATCAACAACTCAAGAAGATAATACTAAAAACATATCGGTTCAATTTAAGATCTGTGACAGTTCAAGTTCCTATTAATTTCCAGCCATCTACAAGTTGGTAAAAACGAACTATACACCTATACTAACTATTCACATCTAAATTACAATGGGACCACAGGCATCCTATCACCCTCAAAACAGTTTGCTTAATTTACTTATTTACCTGTGTTCTGTAGTGTCTAAACAAATATTGAAAATCAAAAAAAGATCTTACCTCAAAGTCGAAAGGTGGTTAATCTTCAACAGGATTCCTTTTCTGAAATCCCCAGCTCTGCTGCACAACTCTGCAAATGAAAACAATGTAAATGTCACCCACCCCAGATCCATGCTCCACCCCATGGTGTTTGTCATCCTGCATATTCAGAATCCCATAGAATGGCAAAACTGATACCAAACAAAAGAAACAAGGCAAGAGAATGCACAGATACAGTAAAAAAAATCTGGAAACCAAAGAAAAAATTACAGCATGAATAGAAACTGGTGAAAATTAAGTGGACTTACAGGTGTTCTTAAATGGGAAATTAGATTTACATTGTTCGGAAATCAAATCTTTTATGATGGTTTTTCCTTTGATGGTCTAAAACAGTTGATGACTCTGTTTTACATAATGGTGGTTCTGTTTTCTCACCTCTGGAAAATTAACTGTGGATGAGTCTGAAACTACATTTACACCCTACAGTTGAAGCGAAAACTCCACAGTTCATCATGCAAGACATAGATATTTTTCAAAGCTGTGACATTATGGACTTGATAAAGAAAGGAAATATAAAAGAAATGTGTAAACTTGTTTGAATAAATGTTAATTTTGGTAATTTAGTTAATTTGTCAGCTCAGGCATCTTTGTTCTGTCATTTTCCGTGTTGCAACTTTTTTCCTGTTTTTTTAGAGAGCTGTAATTATTGTTCCAATTTAGCCATCCTCACAACAATAGGAACAACTAAACTAAAAAAAAGATGAATTAAAAAGCACAAAATTATCTAAACTTAGGCTCAAGTGTTTGAGAAATATCTTTGAAGTTTAATAATGAAATAAATACCAATTGTATATTCCCTGGGATGCTTTACTGAAAGTCACCGCTTTATTGTTATTTCCTGCATGGGTTTGACTCTCCTGTCACATACAACATTTGCATTGCAGTCCATTCACAGTCCAACAACTTCCGTTTCCATCGAAAGCTTAATAAGCCCCTTATGTGTTGACAGTGTTGTTAAAACACACCTGACATTGCATTAAAGGACAGAGAGCAAGTACCACATTATTTATATCTGTTATTTTCTATTTATATCAGGGGCATTGCTTCCAGATTAGTGGCAGAAATGACTCTTCATTAGAAATCGCTGATAGTGGAAAGAACATCAGCAGTGAATGTTCAAATGAGATTAGGATGGAAAAGGCGGAAGAGTGGGGAATTTGATTTATACTGATCTGTCTAAACTGAGGCATTGTCATAAACTAGTTGAACAAAACAGGCATGTTTCTAAGTGTTCATGTTTTCCCCTGCTGAAGAAAAAATGTTAATGAACCATTTTGATTCCAAAAACTGGGCAGAAAAGTCTTTAAAATACTACAGTAAACTTTATCTAATGACTAATCAGTCATTGATTTTATGTTTTCATTAGAAATTTGGACAGAGCAAAAAAATACACCTGACACATACAAACTTCAATTAGTGTCTTAAAACATGGCATATGAAAATGTATTTTTCTTTCTTCATCAAATTACTTCAATCAAGTTACGATTTTTCAAAAAATGTAAAAGTTTTGTCACCAAAAGGATGAAAGTAATAACCACAAATTCATAACTCAGCTGAATTGAAAGGGCACCCACACTGAACGCCAAGCCATCTCCAAAACCACAAAGTCCCTTTTTATTCGTTATTTTTGGCTCCCGGTGCCATTGGGGCCTTTAAACGTAAAAACAAATGTAAAGCAATACTATTACGTTTTGACCACAAACATCGAGGACTAAAAATGGTTCGTTTGGCCCCCTGTCGCACAATGGAGCCAAAATCCCTCCAACCTGGTATGACACAGACGACAGATTTCTATTTAGGTCGTCACTGAAACCTGTGGTCCGGTGTTTGGATATATTCACTGTGTTTGTTCACTGCTGTGGAGTTTGTATTCCTGGCCGTACCAGATGAGCTGAGCCTCAGGGAACGCAGAGATCTGTGCACAGAGCAACTTTAAGACAGTACAGAGGGTGACTTCATTACCACCCTTTGTTAAAAAAAAGAAAAGAAAAAAAAAGAGTCGAACAGCTCCCTCTGTAGGGACGAGATTGAGCCTTCCTTTGTTAAATATGTCAGCTAAAAATAATAATACTGAGATAAAGAACGAGTCAGACCACTATCTGTATCTAGCAGAAAATTCAATCTAATAATGGAGGCTGAATATTAGTTATTGCTTTAATAAAGTTGGACATGCAATCTTATGTTATGACAACATGATTTTAGCCCTAACCTTAGCTACTCAACAGTAATAACGATCATGAAGCGAGACGCACTTACTCGCACGGTTGGAAATCAAAAGATGAGCTCACTTGACAAAGTAATTATTGGCAGAAAAATACAAAATAAAAGCCTAAAAATCAAAGCTCACATGCATACTTAAGAAACATACTTTCATTATAAGTGTCTGACACTGTAATGGACGCACAAAAGCCCAGACTAACAAGATCAACCATAAATTTAATTGACACTACTGGGTCAGTCAGCTCAATTAGTACTTGGATCTTTACTACTTACCACTGTGGCAATAACTTCTATTTGAGCTTTTTTATATTTAATACACATGTGTGATAAAGCAGTTTATTGATAAAAACTGTTTTCAAAATGCTATTATGTTCATATATAGCATTTTAATGCTGTGACAATTAGTTTTGTTTTATAAAGATGAAGAAAATATTTCAAATAACTCTCACTGATGTAGCATTCCTCATTCTTTCAAATAAATCTTAACATGTCTGTCTTATCTCCACACTGTTTGCCTGCTTTTAAATAGAAGACTGACGACTTAACAAAAATAACACAAAAACCTGACATTTAAAATAGAAAAACTGTGGCAGGAAATTTGTATTCCTTCTATGTACAGCCTATACGCTCCAGAATTTACTTCTGTTTTTTTTTTTATACACTCATTAAATAATAATATATATTAATAAAAGCATGCAATATGGAGAAGAATATCTGATGGGAAAGTGTTTTCTTCATCTATCATGCGAGACAGAAACCTCCCAGACTGTAAATTGAATGACAACATATAACATTTAGATTTTAGAAGATGTCAATTGAATGCTTACAGGCTCATCTGACTGATCTCAAATCAGTCAAGCTCTGGGCTATAACAGAACAACGGGCTGAGGATGCAGCCGGGCCATTCTTAAAATGGTGGCTCTGACGCAAGAAGGTCTCATTTTATCATATTGTGTTTAATCCCCTCTCCTTGTGTAATTTCCTTACGTCCTCCGCTTGCATCAAGGCAGAGACTGGGACACGCAGAGGTGGTAAGGAAAGGACTCTAGGATACACAAACTGAATTATAAGGTGGGTATGATCTAGTTCTGTTAGGTGTGTCTCATCAACTGGCAACAAAATCTGCATTTTAGGCCACGTGGACCTCATCTTGGAACTTAGTACTAGCTCAAGTTCTCACCTCCCACCCTCTCCATAGCAGTTAACAGTGAATCTGAGCAATAAAACATAGATCGCCTCACAGAAGAAGGTTTCCCAGGTCCTTCATCCCACTTTCCAAAAACATACATGTCTATCTGGACGTTCCAAATTGCCCCTAGGGGTGTCTGTGAGTGTGTGTGGTTGTGTGTCTCTGTGTGGCCCCGTGATGGACTGGCGACCTGTCCGGGGTGTACCCTGCCTGTCACTCGTTGTCAGCTGGGATAGGCTCCAGCCCCCTGCAACCCCACTGGATGAAGTTCACATTCAATTTATCTTTGCTGACAGCTGACACTGTAATGACACTCCAGTGAAGAGGAATTTTTATTTGTCAGACTTAATTTGGCTATGTAGAATTTGGATTCAACCTCAATGGAAACCCGCAACGTGAACAATTTTCAACATTTTAAATTCTAGGATGCTTTTGGTGGAAATAAACCGGAATTGAAAACATATTGAGTTGGCACAATATCCATTCATTGGCCATTCATTTAAAACAAACTGGTTCTTGTCAGTGGACATGAATCAAAAGGGATTTTAAGAACTTTATTATTGTAGGATATAATGCCATCAAGTGGACAATGTTCTCAAGTACAACTGTTGCATTCATAAGGGGCTTTATTGCAGGAATGAAAACTATGTGGTAACAGGTTCACATTCAGAAAGTCCTGACTGAGTCCTGAGAAAAATATATCAACAAAATGTTTAACTAACACCTGCTTATTGTTTTTAAGGCAGTCTTACCAAAAATCAAACAAGTCGTTTTAAAAAAAGCAAACAGTAAAGGTAGAAATATTCTTTGTTTTCTTTTGTAGGATTTTTGAAGATAACAATGGTAAAACTCAGACGTGTTAAAAATATAGTAACGTCTAAATTAATGCAATTATCTTTAAATTAAATACGGTCAATTCCATCCACAGTTTGACAGCGAAAAGTCGTTGTTTTTTTGTTTTTTTTAAACTTCGTTTGACTCACTAGCATATTCTTGTGTATTCATGCTAAACAAAACCGTCTTAAGCTAAAAGCTCGCGCGCGGCCACTCTCGTGCGCGGCCACTCTTAACCTCCCAGTCCAGGAGCACAGAATGGGACGGGAGCCGCGCGCACGCGGAGATCACTCGCGCGGCTTGTTATTAACGTTAATAACGTTATCTCTCGCGTCACTCATGTCCCCAACGACGACAACCGCCGCCGCTGCCGCTGCGGAGGAGCAGGAGGACGGGACTGCGGTTTCAGGTGCACCGCTGTGATTAAAAAAACACACTCAAGTTTTTTTTTTGGACGGTACCAAGTGAAAAGAGATGAGCACACCGGGGAAAGATAACGCCTTGATTAGGGGACAAGTGTCTGCCTCCTGAACGAAGCACGCCATTGTGTTTTTTTTTTTAATCTGTGATGGGATTCCTTCAGGAGCGACCTGCCGCCTAACGTTAACCCCCTTAAAGGTAAGGAGTAAAGCTTAAACGACGGTTAACTAACAAAAGACGGTAGTGGGATGCTGTGGTGGTGGTGGTGGGGGGGTCTCGGGGGCAGTTTGCAAAGCGGTGCTTTCTCTCCCGTTAGAGTTTATGTGGGCGAAAGTTAATGGCAGCATCCCGGTCGGATTGTTTGTGACTACTGTGGGATGCCAGTTATCCGTGGAACATTCGGCCAAGTCCGGTGTCCGCCCAGCGACTGGCCAACGAGTGTCCCACTCCGGTCGTTGTCGTTTTGGAAACCTTTTATCACCCGTTTTCGGTGTCGGTTTGGCGTATATAGCCGGCCGGAGGTCTTAAACTTGTGATAGGTGAGTGCGAACGGGACAGACAACAAGGCTGCCATTGTACCGGATCAGCAGCAGATTAACGGAATTCCTTTTTTTCCCCTCTGCACTGTCTGATCGGCCTCCAGCCTTCCCTACCGGCCCCCTTTTGCCTCTGCGGCGTTCAACATCTTTATTTATGCACTTGGTAGGAAACTTAACTTCCACACATCGCTGCCAAAGCCGGCACGCGGCCAGCAAAGCTCTGAAAAAGATGTCAAGCCGAGCTGTTGTGGAACATGTGGACGATCGGACAACAAATTTCGCTGTGTGGTCCGGGCGATCTGGAAAAAGTGGGCTTATTTTATTCACGTATCTCCAGCCCACAGCAAAAGTTATTGAGAGGCACTACAAAGACCACGTAAACAGTGGTCAACACAGTCCATCCTGAATCTGTCCAAGTCGATTCAACTGTAAGTCCACAGTCCAAAAAAATGATGAATTGTAAATTGACACCCACTTTGCATTTTGCATATTTAATGAAAAGTTTTGTTTTTTAAAAGGGGAAATAAAAGTCTTTGTTCTCCTAGGTGTATGCAAAGTCATTTCTGGGGTCCATCTAACTGATGTCCTGCCTTTTTATTTGACATTCTTTTAATCAGCTCTTGACAAAGTTTTGTATCCAATTTTTCAAATTGAGGAATTGTGTCTCTAACTGGGTTGCATCTGGCCAATGAGCACAATGTCTTGTCAACGGGGCCTTAAGGGTGTTGTTTATCTGCCCGGTTGATGAACAAGCTTGTCTCACAGTCATGAGCAGTGTGATCATTTTAGGATATATACTGCAAAAACTTCAGATGGATCCTGCAGAAATCCAGACCTGATGTATTCTTTGTCAGCATTTAAACATCCCAGCTCTCACGGGGCAATAAACAAAAAGGCCCAGATTTTCCATTTCTTATTTCTCCACCCCTCCCTCCCCCTTCTATACACTTGCACATCATGCACAACATGCACCATCCCTGGCTCTCTCTCCCCTCCTCCCCTTGGGTATGTGGCCAACCAACATGTGGGGAGGTAATCCCAGCTATTAGGGTAATCTCCTCAGCATGACGATCAATAGGGGAGGGTGTGCGACACAACTACCAGACAAGAGTAGTAAGGGGGGACAAAATTTGTGCTAAAGAAAAATGATTTAATCATCTAGATTAGGTCAGGACATGGGGGTCTGGACAGGGCCTTGCTGCCTGGAAGGGGGAGGGGAACAGACAGAGCAGACAGGAGGATGTAAGGGGGTAAGGCCATCTCTACTTTGGGCAGCTCCCTTGTGTGACAATGGGCTGAAACAAATTGATTTTTGTTATCTGAACTTAATGAAGGCAAACACACAGCGTCAAAATGTGCCTCAGATGTAACAGTTGGGAATAAGACGGTGAAAAAGAAAATCAACAAGGAGGTCTTAATGAAGTAGATTTGGAAGTATTTAAATCTCAACATATCTGAAATCAACACCAGGCTGCCCAATAACAGGCTGATGAGCAAAGAACGTCAGGAATATCAAAATATGAATTGATAGTTAACAAAATTGTGTACAGCAGCCAAATGAAGCCTTCACATCTTTAATGTACAAAGGAGACTTGAAATCATGAAATATATTTCTGCAGAAATTTAAGCTTCAAAATAGACTCAATTTGACACTATACAGTGTAAAACACTATACAGTGTAAAATTGACCGAAAAAACAAAAAAAACATTAAATTCAGAATACAACCGATTACATCTAAATGTTTACAGGGAGGTGAGGCCATAAAACATGGAAGTGTATCCCAAAATTGGGTGTTTGCTTTATGCTGATTGTGCAGTCTCATCTCTGACATGATGACCTAACGGACCACCAAATACGTAGACCACATGCAGCATTTAGAGGAATGCTAGTGAGTGTATAAGTGTGTGCAGTTTTCTGTTCCCCAAAGAAACCAAAATGCGTCTTTCTTCTTTCTCTCTCTCTCTCTCTCTCTCTCTCTCTCTCTCTCTCTCTCTCTCTCTCTCTCTCTCTCTCTCTCTCT
>JABUIW010000025.1:4657806-4708339 GCA_013363375.1 Menidia beryllina | reverse complement strand
TCTCTCTCTCTCTCTCTCTCTCTCTCTCTCTCTCTCTCTCTCTCTCTTTCTGTGTGTATATATGTATATATATGTGTGTGTGTGTATGAAGGAAGTGTCTTTTTTTCTGAGATTTTGACATGTAAATGTTTCGTTGCTAAGTGGACTGTCACGAGTAGCTCCACTGTAGAGGATACCTGTTGCAAATGTTGTCAAAACAATCTATTTTGACTTAAATGTTAATTACATCCGTGTATACATTCTATGGGTTTTGTATGAATATTTCCTGTGCTATGCCTGATGTATGCCTTTGTCAGGAATGAAGATCTCACAAACATATCCACCGTTATGTCTGCCGCACTCAAGAATCTACTTAAATATCAGGAATGATCCATCACCATTCACTAAGCTGAACTTTCTGATAAAAATGTTAAAAAGTAACAGGTGGAAAACTCTTTGCACTATGTGTGTGCAGGCTGCGTGATGCTTGACAAGCGAGACAAACACACAAAATCGTCTTTTCCAAGAACTTTAATGACGCAAAGTTCTCAGTTTGTTCCCATGTTGTCGGAAATCTCTAGGGGATTTTAATCGTCTACACAGAGTATAATTTCCAGAAGAATAAAGTTCACTGTACTTGTTGCAGAGATTTAAAGTGTCCACCAAATCCTAAAACAGCACTTCACAACATAAAGTGGCACGTGGGTCTTTTTCAGACTTCACCAAAGAGATTTCTCCGGTGACCTTTAGCACAAGTTAAGGAGTTGCCAAAAAAAGGACAACTGACATTGGACAAAAACATTTGGAAAATATATGTTATTCTTGATCATGAAACTAAGAGTCAGCTTTTCTTAGGTAATATATCTTTTACTGAAATAAAATCCAGGTGTGAGGAAGTCCTTTTTAGGGCAGTGAACATTTCTTGCTTGTGTTGATTCAGAAAAATAAATAAATAAATAAATAAAATTAAAAATAAATATATATATATATATATATATATATAAATATTTGTTCTTTTAGTCTCCAGTGGAGGAGGAGGAGTTTCAACTCTGGCAAACTGTCCAGATGGAAGATGGGAGGGATGAGTAAGACCTCCACAGATCCCTTCTGTTTGGTTCCATTGAGACAGAGGGAGACAGGATTCGATGGTCTGAGGGAATCAGGTTACTATCAGCCCATTCTACTCCAAAGAAGCCGTGGTGTAAAAGATGCAATACCCCTCAGGGAAACCTAATCCAGACCCTCCTACCAGCTGTCTTTCTTTTGCTCCTGGTTGAAAATTGCTAAGCAGCTATCACTTTACTCTCCTTCAGTCCTCGCTTTGGTCATGGGAGGAAATAGGAAATTGAGCATATGCTCTAACAAATCTCAATCAGCTACGTAACTTGAGAGTTTGATAACAGTCACGTGAGCGGGCAGTTTTTTCAAATTTGGAAATCAGTGAAAATTGATAGTTAACTAAGGACATTTAAGAAATGTATTCAGTCAAGTCATTTAAAGGCTTGATTATTCTGTGCTGTGATAATTAGATGTAGCAGCTTCTGCTCTGTTCAGTAATGAAAGGGGGATGCCAAGTTTAACTCAATTCAAATTAATCAGAGAAGATCTTGAAGATGACACAGAGGTAAATGAGTCCTCCTATCTCTAATTTACAGGTCAGAATATTCATGGTTTAATGATAAAAGGAAAATGTATTGATATCTCCTCTTTCCAGTTCATAATTATATGGTAAACAAAACATCTTTAAGCTTTAGGCCGTGAAGAGAGGAGCTTTTAATCACGTGTCTGAAAAAAGCCTGACATGTAATTAAAATAGCCTTTGTGTGCACTGCGCATACAGAAGATGCAACAGGAAGGTGACCTTTCCAGCCCATGCCTGGGAAAATGTAAATAGACATATGTGCAGCTAATGTTAACGTTTCTGTCTTGAGCTCTTTGGCTGTGTGTTCGGTCAGTGATGGATCAATTTACAGAAAGACGATGCCGTTTTACTTTTTGTGACATTAAGATGAATGTTCTTCACCCTGTAATATGCAATCTGTAGATTTAATCTGTTAATCTATTGTGCCCATCTCGCATTAGAAGCTTGACCTACATTTCATTTGGACTGAAATCAGTCTCTCAAAATTCTCTTTGACGGATAGGAGAACAGATGACGGGAAGAAAACCGATGCTGTAAAAAGACACAAACCGAAGTGATAGAGACACATAAAGGGGGACGGGGTGAGTCTGAGTTGACCTTGCCATGATAATCTAATCCCTGTCGAGAGTGCTTTTTTTAGAGAGCAAGTTAATGCCAGCAGATTATACTCCAGCATCTCCCACACTAGCCAATCCACACTGAAAAGAGACTCCACGGTGGATCCTCAGACCTCCCACAGCAGATAAATCAACAATGATATCTGAAAATATTGTCATAAATATCCTCTCATTACCTTTGCCCTTCTCATTTTTTTTAATGACATTCCTCTGTTAGTCTTCTCCGTCCTCAGCAGGACGTGTGAGGCATTTTGTTAACAGGTAAAAATCTCTACCATGAGTCTTTTTGGCCTTTGTCTTGTCGTGGATGATTAATGCACCAAGGGGCATCCGTGTTAAAAAAAAAGAGCCACTCATTCAGCAGCTCATCTCATGCAGTGAAGAGTAATCCCTATATATGTTGTGTAACCGAGTGGAGAGTTGACCAAGGAGGGGGATGGGCGCCGATGTGCGCAAGTTTGTCCGAGCTTGCGACTGTTGAGCTCATAGCTGTCTAATCTTTTAGGTACATTAGCTTGTTCGGCCACCGAAGAGTGCTGCTTCACCGTTGCGCGTTCCGTTAAGTCATTCTAGGAACGCTGTAAGTCTCGAACACCATGAGTTCCTAAGCTGTAAAGCAGGCTGTGAGTAGATAGTGATCTGTGTGCCAAATCTAATGTAGTTGTTTTGTGCTCAAAGGGATGTTCTAAGAGCTGCAAGGGCCGTATCCAGGTCATGTCGCCCAGAACGGGCAAAATGTCTTGCTACTAGTACGACTTGTGGGCACTCATGCGGACACCATCGATCTGATTTAAACATTTGTCCAGGCCTTAGTCTGCAGAAAGGACCACGATATGGGACTTTTCCTCATTTGAACTTCTGAGCCTTTTAATTGGTTTGTGAGCAGTTAGTGGTTCTTTTGTCGCCCGGGACTCGGCGTTGAACCTGAGTGTTGGCGGTGACGTGACACAGAGCATGCTGACTCGTGTCGGACAGCCACCGTACATGTCGCCTCACGCCGGCACCTGGGAGTCTGCGTAGGCTCCATTACATCTGGAAGGAGTCCTCTTGTCAGGAGTCAGCAGAGAATACAATTTCTCCTCGCTGGAAACAAAAGACGCGGGGAGAAAAAGTTCCCGGGTTTTTGCTGAAGTTGAATCCATACAGGCGTCGAGTGTCACGAAGCAAAAGATATTCTTTGTGACTTGTGGATTCTCAGCATTTTTGATGGCTAACCTGGTTAGTTTGGGAAATAACCTGGCAGTGTCTTCACCAAACATTGGCAGCAGTTGAAAGATTAGTTTAAAAAAAAAAAATGACATCACATGGATAGTTTTCATTGTTACAAAGGAAACTGATTCCACTTTGAGGCCAATTAAAGACGCTGCAAGGATAGATTAAAAGCATCTTCCTTTTAGATATTCTGAATGGTTCGTTATGTTTTGAAAACTTGAGAATGGGCAACAATCTTGTCTTTAAACGCACAATTAATTTACAGTAATGAAACACTAAGGTCCGGTGTTGTTGGATGCTTGAGTTGTTTTTGCTGGGAACAGACAGGATTATTGGACACAGAGCTGTAGATGTGAGGTGAGGCTTAGCGAGTGGCTATGGCTTTGAACACAAGCATAAGGACAGTCACATGCTATCTCCAGTCAGGGGTATATTGGCACAGGCTTGTTGATGTGAATATTTGGATGACTTCAGCACGTACACACACACACACACACACACGCATACACTGATACAGGCACATATGCATGCACACAGTCATGGGGTGCAAAGCAAACATTTTTACATCTCGTATTAGTTTGCAGCCAGAATGGGGACGAGGGACACTTTTCCTTCCTACAAAAACAAACGAGGTGTTTAAGGTAATTAGGTGTGCGTTGTTCGAAGAAGGGGGTAGGGAGGGAGGGGGGTTATTTTGAATCCACAACGGCACCCAGGCACATGGGCCGGGCACACAAACATGCGACACGCAGACAGCGGATATTTTCACACGAGCATGCACACACATCCCAGCACACAGGCTCTCAGCATCCGTGCCCTGACCATAGGGAGTTTGTGCTGAGCTGGTTGGGACGTCAGGATGAATCAATGTGAGGACAGCTGACTGGACATGCCTATTCAACTGCCAAAGAAAAGAGAGACGCAAAAAAGGGGGCGAGGGATTCTAAAAGAAATGAGTCGAGCCCCGGAGCAACATGTTTGATCCTCCAAAGAACATGGAGTATTTACGGGATGAAAGCACAGGACGGGGACCAGATAGCTGAGTACAAGGAGGTGGGAGCAAAGAATGCTTGAGGTCTATAAAGTATTTTGTCTGTATATTTAAGCACATGGACTCCTGTTATAAAGGCGTAAGCTCACACTGTAAGGGTGGCTAACTCCATACTGGCCTGTTTATACCCATCTGTTGCCTTCAGCTCTCTGACTTTATCCCCATTGTGTTAACTCATTACATTCGCCTTAACCTTAACCCCTTAATTGCCACTGTCCAGTTTCTCCCACACATCCTCCCCCTCTCGTAGACAGAGCGCCACATTGCATGTGCACTAATCTGCTAACGTCTGCCTACAAAAACACCTGCCACATGCAGAAAAACCTCCTCCGTGTTTCGGGATCCGACGCCCATTCCAGCATGAGCGGATCAGCCCGCATGACCGAAGGCAGGCATGCATGCGGACAGATGCGCCTGTGGATGCAGGCGCAGATAATTAGACAGACGGCCTCATCTTGAGAAAATCAAACCGGCCCCAGTCCGTTCTCTAAACCCTGTGCGTGTGCACACCTAGTCTTCCCTTGGATTCAGGGCCCAAACAAGAACCGTCTTTTGTCCGGCCTCTTTTGCCCAGACATGCATTCGAAGACAGCGACGTGCAGGCCCAGGCCTCTCTGGTTTAACAATAACTCTCTCGACCCCCTAATGAGGGCTGGAGGGCCAGACATGAGGCGATGTGACAGTTCTGGTGCGGGCGACACAATAGCAGGTTTTTCTTTTGACTGCCTGGCTGGCCGTAGACCGCGGAGTACCTTCCTTCCCTTCAACAGTCCAGCAAACGGTTTGGTTTGCACGAGCAACATGTTAAACCCCACCTGTGCCCTTTTCCATGCAGAATACAATCATTTGCTGCTATGCTTCTGGATAATTAAATATAAGGTTTGAATAGAAGTCTCAGAAGTAAGAGGGCCTATTACTTTCGAGTAATCTCTTGAGGAGCTATCATTTGCCTTAGAATTAAGAAGGGTTACTTCTTTTTTTAATATTTAGTTTATTTTATAAAAAATCTAACAAAGGTTTGCTCACTTCACTTCTGTCTGCCTTTATTTATTAATTCATAAGTATGCTTAAAGATAAAAGATGATACATGCCGCCCTTATGTGCCTTTGCTCGGTATCCTTCATTAGCACTAAGCCCCAGATCAGAGCTCTGTCTGTGCCTGAGCCTAAAATGAAGTTTGTTGATAATGGATTATTGATTGTGAGTTAGAGTGGATGGCCCCTAAGGGTTCATCCTGGTCAGCCAGAAATGAATACATCTCTTCATGCTTCACCTCACACACTCAATTTAGGCATAGGGAGCCAAAGGACTGACACATGCGTGTTGAGACACTGACCCGCAGTCTAATATGTACAGACAGGCGTCGTTCATCCACTGTGGGACAAAGGTTAGTCTGAAATCTGGGGGAGGCAGGTTGCTTCAGGGAGTTCTCTCTCTCTTTCACCCACACCAGGGATTCATATTCAGGCAAACCAACTAATATTAGAGCAACTAATAGTGTCACTTTTAGCAAAACCAGTATCTGTTTTGTTCAACTGTCTCACTGAAAAGAATGTGGCTGATTGACAGCTTTTTATTTAAAAAAACAAATCACTGATTTAATGATTTTGGGTTAAAATAGAAATGTAGAGTAAACATACATTTTGTATAATTTTGGAATATAATGTTGAGAGGCTTAAGTTTTTCTGCCCAAAGCTGCTTATGCACATGTTGAGAAGAGTAAAACCTGATCAAGATATAACTATTACAAGCTACTGAGACCTGACTAAAAAATGAACAACTTTTTATATCAAAGGCCATCATTACACAGCTAATGCTTATTTCTTGTTCTGTTTTCAGGTATCCTTTTGAGATTGACATTATAATACGGATTCCTTCAAGAACCGGGATGGACAGTAAAACTATGACTTTGAGTGTGTTCTCGATGTCTTATTTGAGAGCTCAATAATCTTTGGAACACACATTTGCCCAGGCAGAAAAACAAACTGAACAGTTCAGGCTTTTGTCGTGTCACTGCCTCAGAGATGGAGACAGAAGAGAGGGAGGATGCGTCCCAAAAACAGGCGGCTGGTCCTAAAGCGGAGGCAGAAGAAGACCCGGCGTCCTGCCACACCTGCGGGGTGTGTGGTCGCAGCTTCCCTCTGCTCAGCTCCCTGTCGCAGCACATGAGGAGACACACCCGGGAGAAGCCGTACAAATGCCCCTACTGCGAGCACAGGACGGCTCAGAAGGGAAGCCTGAAAGCCCACATCCGCAGCCACAAACTGGGCCTGTTCAGCCTCAACCTCAGCGACAAGGAGGCGGACGAAAACCCGGGGCAGAGAAGCGACGCCGACACGCAGAGCTCCCCCGGAAATGCCACCCCGTCCGACAAAACCCACAACGCCAACGGGAAGGTGAAAAAGGGAACGAAGAAAAAAGTTAAGGGCAGAGATGCGGCGGAGGAGGAGGACGAGGAGCCTTTCACGTGCACCATCTGCGGGCAGGTTTTCCCTCAGGTGCTGCTCCTCAAGTCCCACATGAAACGGCACCGGGGCTCGCAGGACCACGGCTGCCGCATCTGCGGGCGCCGCTTCCGCCAGGCCTGGTTCCTCCAGAGCCACATGCGCATTCACCGGGTCAAGGCGCAGCTGCGAGGCGGCAAGGCCAACGACCCGCCAGCCACCGTCAACGGGGTCCCCCAGGACCCCGCGTCGCTGATCAACGAGGAGTGCCTCTACGAGCTCTGCGCCGGATGCGGCAACTTCTTCTACGACCGCAAGACCCTGCAGGTCCACGAAAGGCTCCACAGGCCCGGCCGCGGCCCGCCCCAGAGCCCGCCACACGGAGAGGCCGAGACCTCCGAGCCGCACGTGGAAAAGAAGCGTTTTTTGGAATGCCTGAACCTGACAAGCGTTGAGCCTAAAGATGCCCCTGAGAGAAATAAATCGGGACAGCGGATTCTAGAGCTGGACCCAGTTTGCAGCTACCAGGCCTGGCAGTTGGCCACCAGGGGGCGCCTGGCGGAGGCCACGGAGAAGTGTCTGGGATGGGAGGAGAGGCTGGCCGATGCAGAGGTGGCGTATGACACGGAGAAGGGAGAGTACATACCACTGAGGGAGAAAAAGAGGAAGCAGATCGACACCTCAAACTCTAGCATCAAGAAAAAGAAGGGCGACGCGGGCCTCGAGCACACGTCGAACACCCTGGCTCCCGCCAAGGTTGGAGACAAAAAGATTTGTCAGAGGGACCGTGTTCTGTTAAACGGATTAGGACATGCTTTTTATGAGGCCCTGCAGACAAAGCAGGTCAAAGATGCTCAGCTCTCATCCAAGCAGAACAAGGCCGCAATGAGCCAAGAGAAGGAAGGTGAGCTTAACCCCCACCCTCTCCTTACAGCACCGACCTTAACGACAGGTTCTGTTCTGTTGTCCCCTCTTCTGATTCTTTCAACGTCTATTTATTGAAGTTGTGTTTGTGTATATCTGCCCACTGCAGGTTTAAGTGAACTGCAGAACGCTGTCAGTTAGGAATTACAAAACTGGGACACCTCTGGTGGAGTAATTAATCATAATTTTGTAGACGAGAGCTTCACATGGAAAATGGAGACCTCTAGTGAATTTCTAATGGAATGACAACAATTGCAACTGCACTTTATTATGCAAAAATATGATGAAGATGCTCAAGCATCTACAGTTTTTCTCTAAAATGGGGCACATTGAGCGTAATTTCGAATTAATAAAAGTGAATAATGAAAAGTATTTTTGTCATCGTTTGCACAGCACCTGAAAAATGACTCACACTTTGTTTTCTGCTCTCACCCTACAGACAGAAAACCCTTCTTCTGTGAGCACTGTGATTTCCGCACTCCCGACGCCTCGGTACTCAGGTCTCACCTGCACGCCCAGCACCTGGGTTTCTATCCCAAACAGAGCACCGTTGTGGACAACATTAGTAGAAGCGGTTCCAAAGCCTCGAGATACATGGACTACCTCAGGAGCAGGAGCTTGCTGCTCAGCCAGCCGTACTGGAACCCCTACACAGGCCCTCCCGCCCAGGAGTTCCTAGAGGCCAATATAAAAAAAGAAAAGTCTAATGAGACGGACGTAAAAGGGGAGGGACACACGTCTGCTGATGGCGGCAGTCTTCTTAATCTGTCATCGCTTCCCGTAGCCGATGGGATTGCGAAATATCCGGTGAAAACCGAGGGTCTGGTGAGACATCAGTGCCCGTACTGTTCCCACACCACCACCTACCCGGAAGTGCTGTGGATACACCAGCGCGTCGCGCACAAAGTGGACGGCAGCAGCTCCATGGCGCCCAAATGGGCGCCCTGCACGCACAGCATAAAGAGCTCCAAGGCGGGCGCCTCCCAGTGGAGACGCACGGGGCCGCCGCCTTTTCTGGAGGGCAAAGACTGCCCGGCTCTACCCGCCCGCCGTACGCAGAGAACCCAGCCCCCGGGTTTCACCGGCCAAAGCGGCAGCAAGCAAACAGCCCCCAAGACCCAGTTAGGAGTCCCAAAGTCCAAAAATCAGCCCAAGGACCACCGTCCTTCAGAAGGGAGCACTCTGGGTGGGAGGGTCGGCCCTCAGCCGCAGAGGAAGTCTGGAGAACACAAGCGAGCCGCCGAGGGCGGGAGCAAAAGCTCCGCTTCCCAAGGGCCGTCGACCAATTCGGCGCCTAACAAGAGTCTGCCGAGCTTCCAGCCGCTGGGCAGCCCCAAACACAGACGCAGCAGGGCTGCCGTGGAGGGAAACTTCCCACAGGAGGGCTTGGGTTTTATGCTGGCGAGAAACTCATGCGGGACTTCCAGCGACGCCCCCTCAGACAGACTCCACCCCCGCCGGCCGTCACGTGACTTCCCCAGCTCGAAGGGCCCCGATCTCTGGGCTGCCATGAACATGTGGGGGCTGCACGGGGGCAAAGCCTATTTAGATCCACTCCTTTTCGCTCAGGGCAAGAGCGAATCGTCGGGAGAAATGCCAATGGACGTGGATATCCTGAGTCTCTTGAAGAACTACAGCCCGCACGACCTGGCGGCTCTCTACCAGCACTGGGGGTTCGTGGATCCCAGACTTGATCGACAAGGTAAGGACGAGCCTCCGGAGATTACCGGCTTTATACACGCTTTACCCAAATAACTGCTACTTTCTCAACTATTAAGGAAACCCACAGTTTGGAAAATTAGATAATTGCTTTAATGTTTTTAATGTTTTTTTTTGCACTTTGCAGGGACATTGCAGTTAAATGGACATTTTGGAAATGAAGTTCATTCCTCGTCTGAACCTTCCAAACAAGTAGGTTTTCTTCTCAGCATCGGCAGACACCACATTACATTTAATATGAATTTTTCATGTGAAATTCTACTTTGTTCTGCGTATTCATAAACCATACATATTTGGTTTATGTTGCATGTCACAATATGAGCAGAGTGTTATCAAAACACTAAAAACCTCCCAGATTTATAAGATCAGTTGTTCTGGCCTGTCCTGTGGAAACAAACAACTGGAGGTTAGAAACCCCATCCGCTGTCTTTGGGGCGGGACTTTTGTTCAGATTACTGGTTGCTGTTCATCTCATGTCAGTTTAGTACAAAGCGGCGTAGAAAAGCCTCCCTCCCCTCACCGGTGTCTGTTTGTGCTGGCCCCTCCCGTCTGCGTTTCGTCTGCGTTTTGTCTGCGTCCGTGCACCCCTGTCACCGGCGTGCACGCGGGCATCTGCGAACGCTCTCGTGTCTGCCCGCGTGGCTGTCAGCTCCCCACAACCTGGCTGCTCCTCCTCCCCGCCGCACTACCCAGGCCTGACAGGGACGCAGCGAACAAATAATAAAAACACATCCTCGTCCCCCCTCTGGGCACAACTCGCCGAGCATTCCATATGGTGTGTCATCAGTCTGTCAGTCCTCCCTGATCCTACCAGCAACCACGCTTTCTGCTCTTCCCCCCGTAAGATGAATAAGTGACACTATCCAGCTTAAAGATACAAGCCTTTTAGATTTCTGTTGTTGTACTTTGCAAGTCCATTAGAACCTAAACTTCAAATTAGCGCCCTTGTGTCAGTTTGAACTGAGCGTTTTGATCCAAAAGTGTGGAAGTGAAAGCCCTAAACCGTTCTCCCTCCCTTTTCACGTCCCTGACCGAGAAGCACGAGTCCACCGAGAAAATACCGGCACAAACACACAGATGTGTCGTATGGCATATTTAACCCGTGCGCCGCACACTTGTCTCTTCGCAGATGAACAGCCGCTCCTCCTCATCCTCAGGGTCTCTCCACAAAGGAACGTGAAGACACACCGGATTCCCTCTGGTCCCAGCTCGCACAATCCTACCTGCTGAACGGAGACGCCTGCAGTCTCTGAAGGAGCCCCGAAAGGACAAAGGCCCTGGAAAATGCACAATACGTTGAAAGCAACGTCACGGACTCTTCTTATTTTGTAACATGGTTGTTTAATTTGAAGTGTTTTGCATGCTTTTTGTTTGTTAAGAATGTAGTTAGCTACTGAAAGACACACGGAGAATTTTTTTTTTCCAAATGTTCTGTTGGAAATTTGGCAGAATAATTGGATAACTAACAGGAGTGCCACAGCCCATATGGGGTGTTACAGGCGGATAAACAGAAAGTTCTCTTGGCTAAAGCTGCTCTGAGAAATGGATGAATTAAGAAAAAAATCACACAGAACACCAAATCTGACAGTAAACCAAGTTCTCAAACACAAGCCATGATGCAAACGTGTGTCATTACCAGCTGTATGTCGATGTTAACTATAGTTTGCCACCTCTTTTTGTAAATGAGCTGTTTTATAATTTTAGGATTCTTACTTTTATTTCTGATTAAGTCTGGAATTGTTTGGATTCACAACGTGAGTCCATAAATAAGTTGTAACTCAACATTATAGGAATGTTAGTACAAAAGGTACTGGTACTTTTTCGGGGGGGGGGGGGACCGAGCACAGGTAGAACTAGTTTATTTTTCTCATCTTGTAGTTTCCCCCCAGTATGTTTTAAACCCTAAAAATTGTCATCATCATACATCCTATTTCAAATGGGTTCAAGATCTTGAATGCCCAAAGTAATTTAAGTAATTTTGCATTTAATGCCAAGATGTGCAGCCTTTGGCCGTAAAGCAGCAATATTTTATATCCAAGCTTTGCATTTTTTCCGAATCTGCATCCTCCACAGACACTTCAAGAAGCGTCATCAGGGATCTCATCGTCTTCTAACCGTGGATTTGTAGTGCCAAGACGTTTAAAACAGCATCTTCTGAGGTAGACCCATAATAACTGAATCACAACATGGCACACAGGGACATAAATCTCAATTAGCGCACACCGTTTTAGATTGTAAAGTTTAAATTAAAATGCAGTATTTGCCCCTTTTCTGTAAAGCTCCGCTCCACTTTCAGAGTGCTAGTGATGTAGAAGTTTAAAGCTGATTTATTTTCTTTTTTTAGAAGAAAAACCGTAGCATTAATTTCTATTGAATAACACTTCTAAGTCAAGCTATGAAAAAGCCTGACGTTTTTGTTTCTAAGACCTGGTATTTGAGCTCTTTGTTTTCCATTTGTTTAATGTGTTTTTTCTGTTTGGAGATTTGTTTAGTATGTTTACATTTTAGTTCCACTTATTCAGTATATACATCTCCCATAGAGAATAGTACATGCGTTTGATTAAAAAAGCCATCAACTTATGATTCTTGGGAGATCCAGAGAATACATAATTTATTGCTGGGGTACCTACTGTTTTTTTAAAATATAAAATATTTTAAATGGTAGCTTAAAGAAATGTTTTTGTTTTCTTGGAAGATGGAGATTTCAGCACTCGTAAGTGATCTTTGTAGGAAGAGGAGAGGTTCCTAAATGGCTTTTTTTAGTCACACACTCGAGTCACGCCGCCGAATCAGCGAGCAGGGGTCAGCAGAGTATGACTTATTATATGCAAACCGGAACTTTTTATGCACACTTCAAGCTGAGAGCCGAGCTGTCACTCTCTCTGTTCCATAAACTGATGACGTCGGTATGAGAATTGACATTTTCACCAGGTCCACACTTTGACTGTAAAGTGATTCAAATAAAGTTGGTTAATGTTGATGAATGTAGTAATTGTTATTAATCCAACACACACAGCACGTGGTCCTCCTTCACACACTCTGAACAGAGATCAGAACCATCTTTGAGGATAAATAGTACACAAAAAAGGAGGAAAAATCTCAACAAAAAAATTTGCAATGTTTTCTTTTCCTTAAAAAAAAGGATTGTTCCCATTCATCAGTAAAAACCCTGAAACTCCCATCTATGGGATCAGCTTCTGTTATCAGAGAGGGCAACGCCAGCCTCCTAAAATGTTCTTTAGTGAGGATCCTTTGGTGTCAATCTCACATTTGCTAAGCATGCCATAAGATTCAAACAGGTTTTAAATCATTATTCTTACATCACTTTTGACAGAAGCAGGCAATGTGGACCTGGTGCTGGTCCTGTCAGTAACCAATCACAGCTCTGTCCAATGATCTCCTCAATCAAAAATCAATTTTTTTTATTCAATCAGGCTAGAAAAAACTTTTGCAAAGACCAGCAAGTTTACTGTTTTTTTTTGTATGCTTATTATCAGCTAAACAGCTAAGTGTCCAGTCATGGAACCAGATTTTAACTTGTAACCATTGACTAAATCTTTCCCCCCATATATGTAAAAAACATAGTGCTTCTACTAATTATACTACTAATTATAATCACCATTCGATATAATGGATCAGTCACTTTAGACCTCACACTGAGCTATTAAAATATATAACACCTGGAGAAAGAACAAAATCTGACTTTTTTTTTTAAAGGAACAATAATAGACTCAGAATATTTGTTTGCTAAAAATTTCTAAATGTGGTGTATGATTTAAGAAAAGCTTTTTGTAAACTAATAGATGAAACCCTCCACCCCATAGTCCAAATCTGATCCGACTTGGACGGTGAAAGTCTCTGTGATGCTTTGGCTCATGTATGACTCTTTGCCATGTTAGCGTGCTTTATTCTGTACTTGATTTCCTGACTTTTTAAAAACAATTTTGACCATAAGAAAGCTGATTCTCAGCCAGAGTCTGGCCATCCCTTCTTCCCTTTCTCCAGCAGGTGGCAGGCAGCATCAACAAATGAAGGAGCTCAAACCATTTGGTTGCTGATCCAACATCTTGTGGTTGTTAAACTCGCTGCATTTCCTATCAAACGGGGGTATATTTCCGTATTCATTTCATAACCAACAACCACAGGAAAGCTGCCCCGGAAACTTAATCCGAGAGCTAACTATTTTTATTTAACGCGGAGCTCACTGTTACAGCCGAGGCCTGTTTCTCCATCATTTGGTCCTTGCCTGTCTGACTGGGGACACAATTATAAGTGATTTAAAGACATTTCTGGTGATTTAAAGAAACCACCTGATGCTATTTAAACATACGTGTACTCATATCCAGGTGACTGAGCTTGGGGCCTGACTACATCTGGAGCCTAAGAGAGGCCCTAACTGACGCGTGGCGTGTCGCCGGGAAGCCACACACTTGTTCAACTCGTTGAAATGTGTGTGTTGGAGCACACGCTGGTGTGCCTGACTGTCCCTGTCACAGCGCGTTTGTCGGGGCGAGTCCGTGTCGTGTTCCGGGCGCTGGGTGACAGCATCGGTTTCCCCGCCCGGCAGACATCAGAGATCATGTCCGTGGCCGAGAGTCGCGTCCAGCCGCGGGGTCCCGGGGACTAGATAATGTCAGACCACTTGGAGCGGGGAGGAAAAAAACGCAGCGGCATATGCTTTCTGACAGGGGGAACGCCTGGATGCTGTCGAGCAGGGAGGGGGGGGTATGATGGTCTGGTGGCCGATGGGAGTGACAGCTGTCAGCACCCGCTTAGCATGCGTGTATTTTTGTCCTCGTGCCCTCATGAAATCCACTTTATCTCCAGACCTTTCAGAGCATTTCTACTTGGGACGTTGGTCTCACTGTACAACACGATCATTAAAGGTTAAGAATTAGCTTTAGCTAATTGTTAAAAATGTTAAGGTCCTACATTATCTACAATCCGGAGGCTGTTTATATATTTTTTTTACATTTATCGTCATCCCACTTGCCTCTAACAGTGCATTTTCATTTGTTTCAGGGCCCACAGTGTCCATTTCTTAGACACAGACACCCAACTGTGGCAGTAATGACAAGACGGCGGGCTAAAATACGGAACACGGCCTCAGACAGGTGGACTCGAGCGATAAGGAGATTTCCCAGCAGTCACAGCTGGGGACGGCGCATGTTGGTCTGGTACGCCCCGATTGTTAGAGGCTGGCTTTTGCAGTTGTTGGGCCAGAGATGTCATTCTTCCCCTATCTATCTCACCGTTTAGCCGCGGTTATTTCCAACACTGAACATATCATTTCAAAAAGCATACAACAAACCATCAAGACTGATTTGTTCCACTAACTGCATACAATTTGGTGACAATTTACTAAAAGGATGTTGCTTTTAGACGAGGGGTCTCATTTAAATTGACTTCTAAAATAATCTCTTGAAGCTTCAGCCTTCCCCCTCGAACACGTTACGCTCATGCAGAACTGTTTCAAGCCGGGAAAAAAAAAGGGCTAAATTAGATTTAATTTTAGCCTCTTTTCTTAAAGTGACCGAGAGCTCAAGGGAGACCTCAACACTATCGCAAGAGCTGAATGCTTTCCAATTAAATTGGCCTATGTTCCTGCCAAGACAGGCACCTGTTGGTCTACAAAAGCCCTTTCAAACGTTTACTTCTTTCCATTAATCAGACGCCGACCCAACGGGTTGGAGCCATGCCTGAAAGAACATTGCGGTGACTTTCTGTAACAGTTGCGTAACTCACCGGGCTGGACCTACCAAATATAAGTGTATAGCTTGAATGAATCTACACAGAAGAACCAACGCTACGGGTTAATTTGTTCAAATTTAAACGTATTCCCCGTTGTTTTATTTACAATAATTAAAGTCCAGCTGAGTCGTGATTTTTCATGAGTATGCCCCCTCTATTTGCCGGCCCTTTTATTAATATTTTCAGCTGTTCCCAGCCACCCTCCATAACAATACAGCGTGCTTATTAGCTTGACATGAATTTTTTTGTCGTGCAATTACTTCAGCTCTTGTCTAGAAGGACTTAAAAGTAGCGTGCGGTGGTACCCCCTTCTCATCAAGCCGATAACAGCTATGCTGTTACTGTAGTGCAATTAAACCCTGACGGTTGTAACGTCGACTTTTAAACAAGCCTTAACTTGAAGGGAAGGTAGAAAATACTGCACTTGCAGTTAATGCATTTTTGTCGCAGAATTATTATAGAAAAAAAGAAAAGAAAAGATGTATTCCGGGTGCAGATGTTCCTCGCAAACAGATGTTACTTTATCCGGTCACATCAATGATGCAGGGGAAAGTATGATGCCATAAGGGCAATGCTTTGCTGATGTGAGGTTCCCTGATGTTTGTTTCGGGGTTGACATCTGTGTATCTTCCATTTAAAACCAGTTGGCTGCAACATCCAGGCCAGAAGAGAACAGTTTGAGGCAGCAGGGACTACCAGTAACCATTAATCCTACAGAGGTTTACCTGCTTTTTTTCCACACCTGCTGTTGTTCCACTCCTGATCCAGGCCTTTTTAACTCACAGAGTAATGTTGTGGGCATTTGCATTCTCACATTCTTTATTTTTGACACAGGATGCTTTTAAAAGATGAGAACAAACTTTGGATTCTGTGGTTTCTTTCCCCCTCCTTTAAAAGTCTTTTTGAAGTGAGGCTACTATGAAAACTGGGGGCGAGGACTGACAGGCTAGCTTTGCTAACAGGCACCGTGAACACAAATTTCACATTTCCTCCTTCGGAAACCATTTACGCTTCATTATAGCCTCAAACAGACTTTTCTCTTTGATTAAACTGACAGATTTAAAACCAGTTTTGTTGTCTACTCTCCTCATTGTGAGCAGATACTTACACAATCCCATGTGTCCCAAAGCATGGACGGCTTTATCGTGAAACTACTATGTTTAGAATTAATTTACAACTCTTAGCTTAAGCACAATATCTGGGGGATGCTTTCTTACCGGTTTATGCAGAGAAATACATCATTTTAAATGTAATTACTGTAATTCCTTTACAAATCACTTATTACTCATATAATGTTATCATATCATTCTGTAAACTTTCACCAACAAGAATTCCAAATTTTGAAAGTTATATTTCCAAACACAAAAATGATAAAAACTTGTTTTCATGGCTAAAATCAAAATCCATGTGTTATCGCTTAATTGCAAATTGTTTTTAGGATTTCTTAAACGTTCAGTGCTGATTTAATGGTAATTATTTGACTTGCGAGTGATCGGTGAAGGCTCAAAAACAACAACGAAAAAGACTAAATTGAGTTCAGAGGAGCAAACGTAGTCAAGCTATTTTTATGAAACATGTTTATGTGCAGCTACGAGTGGGTGTGACAGGTAGAGACACGCAGGAAGAAGAAGGCATATCCATCAGATTAACACACTGTAATGTCTTCCTGGTCTGGCTCTCAGCATCAGTGATTTATCAATGCAAAGCTAATAGCATCAGTATGAATCTAACTAAAAATCAATGTTTCATTATCTAATTGTTAGTGGGAATGAAGAAGGATTATTGTGGGAGACAGCATCTGAGAGCATATGGAGTTCAGAGAGACATCTGGAGGACAAACTCGTGTGTTACCGCCCTCTTGTAACACACTCTAAGCTAGAAAAACCGAATGTGGATTTTGCAGAAAAGATTCAAACAAAACTAAAAAAATATACAGTTTTGCAACTATAAATGATGAAACTGTATAGTACGTTTACAGCAGTATTGGGAAATAAAGTGCATACACCCCCCCCCCACACACACATGCTCACACATTGTGAGACACACATTAAAAACACTAATATGGAACTGACACAATCCTCTCAGCCCCTTAACATCCATCACTTACGTGTTGGCAAAAGTCAACATGATCCAATTTGGCAGTAAAGATCACTAAAATAAATGTAGTTGAGCCACAACATCCTGAAGAGGCACACAATTTCTGAACCTAGTAAGGCGTATTTTCAGCTACTTGTGTCTAAAATGTTTAATTTTTTAACATTTGTTCTGACCCTGCGAATCTCTCGTAAAGGAGAATTTCTTTTAACTTCCGTGACCCAACTGGTTTCTGCTAATCAGGTTAGATTTGCACCCGAGACACAAGGTGAACCCGGGTTACTGCCGTAATCAGCTTGGTGGATAAAGAGCTAATAGCAGCCTTGATCCCTTACAGTGTAGTGTGGAAGTGGGGGTACTAAAATGATCTTGACCAGTTTGACAAAAAAATAAAACAAGAACAACATAAGAAAAAATGTATGTGGAATGAACCCTTGTTAAATAAAGACAGTAGGTTACAGTTGAATCAAATCATTGTTTTCTCTCTCAGAACAATAAAAATGCTGAAGATCACAAGACTCATCTCCCTTCCTTTTTTTTAAATTATAAATAGCTGTTAGCAACATACTACCACTTTAGCAGCATATAATTGGGACAAAATTGCCATCTTTCTTTCATTGTTTTCATGATCCCAATTTTTCTATCTTTTTAAAACTTGTTTTATGTCAATGACTAAACAATAAAACAGTAAAACCTATCATTTCGGCAAAGGAAAAGATCCTTTTTTTCCCCGGTTAAATTGAATATAATTATGAAGTTATCTTGACAACTGTAGAAACAACTGTAGAAACACAGTATAATTGAGGTGTCTGATATGCTCTTGTGCTGTGAAACTTCTGTTGACACTGTGTTACCATGAGCTGGTTTGGAAATGAATTGAATCATTTCCTTGATCTGTGATGTGGTGTAAGACACCATTCTGCAACGTGCTGCGCTACAGCTGTGCCTCATCCAGCAGATCCCGCTAAACTGAGACCATGCACCAGTTGCAAACAAGTCCTGTTAATGTACATTCCTAAAGTGAATTTATAGTTTAACTGTTTGTTTGCATTTTGCGTCATTAAATAAACACAAGTGTCTTCTTCAAAAGGTGATTGCTTACTAACATTTTGGTATCATGCAGGGAAATCGGAAAAATGCAAGGTTGGAGCACGGAAAATGAATAATACTGGTTAGATTTCTTTAAAGGAGTCATATTATATTTCAACAAGTTAACCTAGTTTCCTGGTGTCCTAATGTAATGTCTATGACAAGCTTTGGTCAAAATACCATAAGGATGAAGCACAAGTTCAATCACCCTGCCAAAACAGCCCTGTTTTTTGAGGGCCTGTCTCTTTAAATGCAAATTGCACACAGGTAATCCACCCACTTCTTCCGGGAGGCGTGCCGACGTCAGCACGCTCACGCTACCATGACAACAGCTGAACCTGAACTCTGGGAGAAACATGGCAGCTGGAGGAAACTTTTCGGTCCGACCTTATATGTTTGAACCAGAGTCAGACCCTGGACAAGTAGGAAGCTAGCGAAGAAGTTGTTCAATGTAGACTGCAACAAGACGTTTCTGAATGGTGAGTTACGAGCTTTATTTGACTTTTTTCTTAAAAATGTGAATGTTTGTACGTCGGGTAAATACAGTCGCCGACTAAATATGGTCAACCGCTGACCGCTGTTTGTGTAATTTACTGCCTATAAAAAAACTAGATTTTTGTTAGTTGAGTAAACATAAGTAGCATGCTATTCCTGCTTTTCCTGAGACGTGTTAGCTCGCTTTCTTGCTGGTAGGGAAAATGGCGGAGAACAGATAAGCGGAGTAAGCTGAGGTGGGTGAAAGGCTGCAATATTATAATGAGCTAGAGCTAATGACGTCATAAACTACCGACTCCTGAAACCTCCTGATTTATCTCCTGTATTGAGACTGAGGCAGCCCACAAAAACATGACGGAGTCATTTTTTTCACACTTTGCCTGCTGATAGGCCCTCCACAGTCACAAATGTACATAATCAAATGATTAAAAACTTGGCTTTGCATATTATGTTCCCTTTAAAGCCACTCAACCAAACATGATGAACAGCACAGCAGTATTCACCCCCCGATAAATAGACCTGAGGATATAACTAACTTACTTGGACTCGTGCTTAATATACTTTAGGCGGTATTCAGGCGGGGCTTTTGGGTAACAGGATCTCCATGCGGCCACCATTTGGAAGAGTACTGCATTTGTTTAGCATCATTTAGTCTTTCAAGGAACAGCAGGATGAGCAATAACATCCAGATTGTGGGTAAGGATGAGAGACAGAAGGAAAAAAGACCTTGAAACCTTTTACAGCCTTATAGTGCTGTTGTTAAAAAGACAGAGGATATCATGTAAAACGGGCTAAAATAAATCTAAGATAAAAGTATTATTTGTTATGTCAAAAAGATCCCGGCGACGCTTGTTAATGCTTTGCGCTGTAATTTATGAAATGGTTATTTACAGGCTTTGAATCAGTAGCATGGAGTGAGTAGCATGGAGTGGGAGGAGGCGTTTTGGTTTAATTGCTGTGGTGCAAAGTATGTGACAATGGCCTGAAACTGGAAGGAAGCCAGATCTCTCTACTGTCGGGCACTAATAACACATCACCGTGACAGAGATGTGCCTCCTCTCTACCTTGCTGTATCGATCTCCCATCTTGCTGTTAATAGTCCTGTTAAACACCAGCTCTCCACTCTTAACTGTGTCCAAGCCCATTTAACAATGAAATCCCCCCCCGCCCCCCATTACAACTCAAATGTCTGAGAGGAATGCATAACCTATAGCTGGGTTGCTAGCTCTAGCACACTTGCAGTATGAAATAACCACATTTGTTTTCAGTCACATGAAGAAAAGGAATAGAGAACTAACATGTTTTAGACAACAAACATACTGGTAACAGCTGATAGCACCATTATACATTTGTCCAATTTTTGTTTTATCTTTCACTTTATTGACCACATACATTTTATTATTACAATGCTATTTACCTGCTGTCATTTTCAGTTTGAAATAGTTTTCTTTTGCTCTGTAAAGTACAATAAGCAATGATTCAATGACTGTGCTCTGTAAATAGTAGACTGATCTCTACAAGCTTAATCTTTAAAGCCTGACCCTAAACTAGGAAAATAACAAACGTGTTTTTTCTTCATTTCTTTAACAAAATGTACATATATAGCCTATATATGAACATGAGCACACACATGCAAAAAAAACGTTTTCATTTAATCAATATTTCACGCAGAACTATAAACGGAAATGCAAAGAAAAGAAAATATTGATGATCTTAGATTAGTGACGTATGAAATACGATGCAAACGGCATTTAGGTTTAAGAGTCAAAGCTAAACATGTTGACATCAGCAGCTAAAGCCACGCAAACATACACATCCCTAGAGCAGATTTAAAGATTCTCACGGCATTTAATGCCTAACATTAAATCCTGTGAGAATGTGTACAAATGTAGAATTAAAGCTAATGACTGGAACTGGAAACTGAGTGGGAAGTGGGGTCACGGTTTCATAGGCTTCATGAATCCTTGTTGGTCTTTATAATAGAAGAATACGAAAGCGCTTCTCGGTTGAATCTATTTTGGTAAATAAGGACTGAGTAGCTCTTAACTTTTTCAAGTGTGTGGCACGACCATTAAAAGACACTTTCCCAGAAATAACACATAGTACATGGTATGTAATGGACATACCATAGACGTAATCCATCTGTCTACATGGCCTGTATAGACAGGTGGATTATATGTATATATAACATTATTAAACTAGAATGTTAATACATTTACAAAAATATGATAATTCAGGTGCTTGTTCGGAAGTTGTTTTGTTAACCAGCTTCTGTTTCACATCATCCTTAGAGACGTGTTACGTAATTGCAATCAGGTGAAGATTAACAATACACACTCGGTTTGTCTTCTTCAGTTCACATTGTTAAAATCTAGTCTAACAAAAGTAAGTCTCGGTTTCCATTTTTTTTTTAAATGCATCTTTAGAAACAGCCTGATGAGCAATCAGCCATAGCTTTTATAACATAGCGGAGATGGAGACCAACATATACCAAACTTTACGGTCTCTAATCAAAATGTTAGGCGCTCATTTTTTTTTGTTAAAAGCACTCTTAATTACCGGTAATATCTGAGGTGTTCATCTCAGCGTTGGATTAGGTTAATTTGTTTTAGGATTTATCTTAATTCAAATCCGCATTGATGGTGGCAGCTGAAGAGCTAAATTTAACAGCCATCGCCGACTTATTTGAGAGAAATCCACAATACAGTTGAAAAAAAAAGGAAGCCAGGAAAAAAAGCTACCAAGACAAACAGGAGATAAGATAGAAACAGATGGATTCTTTTCAGTGCGTGCTTGTGCTTTGAAACTTTGCCGTGCGTTTCTTCTCTAGAGCAGAAAAATATGTATTTGTGAGACTAAACAGGACCATGAGTGAGATGTTTGTCGTGTTTGATTTCTCTGATGCCTCAGGAAGGAGTTTTTAGCTTTGGTAGTTTGCCTCTGAAGAGAGCTTTCTTAAGAGCGTTTGTTCTCGTTTGATTTTTATTTATCCTGATGTCAAGCGGGGAGGGTGAACAAACACAACCACAAAAGATGTTGAGCAGTTTTGTTGGGCCAATCTGAGAGGTAAGAAGTGCTCCTAAGCATACAAAAACCATTATGATCGTAAAAAAAAAAAACAAGAACAAATAGCTCGAGAATCACTCGGTGGAATGGGGGAAAAGGTGAGGATTTCTCAAATGAGAAATATGAGCACATGAAATTTCTTGAGTCTGTGATGGAAAAACAAACAGTTTTTTTTTTTTACGTGCTCACGATGGCAGACACTCGCTGAAATCAATGGACAGAAAATATGCCACCGCGTTCGGCTGCCAGCTTGCAGACACATCTTTTGTCCTGTAAATTGTGCTCCCGGTAGAATTTTTTTTTTGCACTGACTGACAGGCAAAAATGTGCGGTGAAAGCCAAGATTTTCATGGAAAGGCGTGCAGATGGTGTAATTGTATTAAGGCCTATCCAGTACACATTTATTTCATTAATGGCAAGTAAAAAAAAAACAAAATGGACAAAAAAAACTTTTCCAGTGTCACTTTTGCTCCTGAAACAACACAAACATGTGTTTACAACATCTCCCGCAAAGACGCCCCCCCCCCACGACTTTGCCATTAAACGCCTTTGAACATAGCCCACCCGGTTAAAGTATTGCACAATAAAATGACACTTTTCCCACTGATGTGTGTTATCCATCACCGTGGTGATTCCTGGCTGTAAAACTCCGCTGCTCCTGCCTCCGTTCCTGTCGCGTTGCCAAATGATTCATAAACTCTGCTGAGCCTGCAATTTGCTGCAGTGTGAACATTTTTCTCCCAGAATGCTCGCCATAACAGCCATGTTCTGAGTTATGGCGTTGCTGAAGATGGCAATCATGTTGCCAAATTAGTCACCCTTATTTGACACAAAGGAGAAAGGACAGAAAATGACAACACCAGTCTCTGTTTAACAAGAGAACCTGCAGCCCCTCTCTCCCCCTTTTTGAGCGTTTTCTGTTTCTCTGTAACGAAAAGATACTGTTCATCTTTCCCCTTTTGTCTCACAAAAAATCTCTCTCCCTGCAACAGCAGATCGATATCTCCGGATGGAAAAAACAATATTTCTATCAATACGAGAAGCTGGAGCAGCTGTAGATTATCTTTGTTTCTTTGTGGAGTTATTTGAATGGATTTTGTGAGATAAAAGATAAAGTGAAAGCAGCGTTTCTCACAGCGAGGGCCCCCCCCCCCCCCCCGAGGCTGGGAGCTTGGATCCTTCACCATTACACAGGACTCGTCATGCTTGTCATGTCAATGTTCCTGAAGGTGGCTTCATCTGAAAAGAGGGGAAGAAACGTTTGCTGATGAAGTTCAAGCTGTGAGACAGAATTGCTGATGTATGATCATCAAAATGTTTGTGAAAAAAAGATTTGTTTCCATTGGAGGAACTCTAGCATTTAAGATATTTCTGAATGGGAACAACAACCTGCAAACACCAAACAAACGACAAATGTTATTAATACTGGAGTCCGTCAGGAGATTATCAGTCAGTTTGCTTGTGCTTGTCTTGTTTGGTCACAATTTATTTTTTGGTGTTTATGGTATCTTAGGTACTGAACAGTTGTGTGAATAATGATGCCGTTTCTTGTTGTGTACACTTTTTATGTACACTTTGCAATACAAAATGTATCATTTATTTAGAAGTAAGCGTCAGGCTCGTTGTATTTCACTGTTTCACTGTAGCTACTCAACACAGCTGTATTTCCCTCCCCCTGAAACCTAAAACCAGCCCCCCCCCCCCTCCCAGATCGTGAGGTTGTTTTTCCGTCTGGAATCCCTTATCTTTCGACTCACGTCCAGGGTAATTAATGGAATCCGGCTCTGAGTAAGACGGTGACAGACCCTGAAAAATAACCCAGAAGGAAACTGGCTGTTTAAGCGGCGCTGCAGTTCCTGCCGGCCACCAACAGAGGCTGATAACACTCCCGGACGCTGACTGACCGCCCCGTGGAGCACACGCTGACACAATGCCGAACACACTGAAGAAACATGACACGTAAAGTATGTTTTCATGCCATGCGCCGGTTCTAATCCCTCTCTTTTCTGAGATTGTCTCCATTTTGTTTGCGTTCACGCTCCCCAAATGCCCTGTATGATCATTTTTCTTCCCCCTCTTTCTATTTTATCCTTCTCGGCCCACCCCACCCCACCCCGTACGCATTTCCTCTGGCCTGGAGTCAGGCAAGGCAGCTGCAAAAGGCCTCACCAATGCGGGCTGATGAGAAGTGACAGCTCTCTGTATCACTCCCTGGCACTGACAACTGACAGATGGATACCACTCACACACACTGCAGGGGTAGAGAAAGAGTAAAGTACCAAGGAGGAGGATTCTCCGGCATTATTCCCCTCGTACGGAGCCGCGTTGGAACAGAGAAATGTGTAAAGGAATAAGGATGCTAGGCTCTTCTATCTTTACAGGCTCAAAAGAAAGACAAAACAAAAAGTAAACAGAAAATTATCAAGTGTGCCGTACTTAAGAAACAAAGTTAGACGCCGTTCCAACCTATTTCTGCACTTAGTTATCTAATTTTCTTCGAGCTGGCATGTTAAGAGACAGTCTTTGTTTTCCCAATCAGTCACATGCCAAATATTTAACGTGTTTTCACTGATGCAGGCACGCAGCTTGATGAATGCCATCACATCCAGCTCGTGAATGTGGAGATATTTACAGTTCTGACACACTGATGAAGTGACAGTTTCATCACCTCTTCATCTCTATTTCCCTACCCGCAAGATAAACATCAAGTTAAATGGTGATATGTCAAGTTTTTTGACAATGTTATTTATTTTTTTAATTCTGTGTTGATTTAATTAGATAAATTGCAGGCGACATGAAAAATAGAGTAATTATTTCTTGTCCATGAGGTGCTGGACCTAAATTTCAGCGTGTATAAATAATTTTTCTACTTTCGCTTTTTTTTTTTTGTTTCATATAATCTAATAGTTTGCATGCTTGGTGTCATGACTGCAGTTTGTTTTGGAGGGATGGATGGACAGGAGGGTGAGTGGGCTGAAACGTACAGCGCGGCCTCAAATATGGAGATTTATTTCAGGCTTAAAGATTGGGAGAAATGAACAACCAGGTGTGCAGTTTGACAGGAACACTGTGCTGAAGGGTACAGTTTTAAGTCCCGAACAAAACAAAGAAAAACAATGATAGCAAAGATCAGCAAAGAAAAAAAAATCACTGTAGAATACTGAGAGCCAGGCGATTATTCACTTCTGAAGAGATACAACTGTTTAAGAACTTGGAAAAAGAAAAAGAAATCAAATTGTAAAAATGAAATCCAACCAAAGAAAAGAACAGAGAGCGTTGTCTACTGAAGCAGAGAACAGTTTCCAACTTGTAAAAAGATAAACCACAAAAGGTGGCTGATAAAATACGATAAAGAAAACCTTATGCCACTTTCCTTCTCCCCGAACCAAAGGAAGTCGAGAGCAAAAACAAATGGGTGAATAATAAATGCGAAAGTTTAAAGTCACATGACTTGGAGTGAAAATAACACAGATTTTGTTGTTCGGTTTCATGTTTTTTTAAGATATCCCTTAAGTTTACATAGCTGAGCCTGTTTGTGAGAAGTAATGACTTCAATAATATTTCTTGAACCTAGCCAAACAAGGCCATAAGCACTCTTTCAAATACAGCACGTACATGTTTTTGCATGAACAATCTTGGTCCCATCAATAAGGGAATATTCAGATCAACGTTTCAAGGACCATCATCCGAAACTTTGCTGAAAACCTCCGCACACAAGCAAGGTTTTTCCATTCTCTGTTGCGCAGTGGATGCTAAGTGCTTCCTGAACAAATAGATAATCTAACTATTATTGTACAGGAACTTGGCTTGGTTCTGTTTTCATGAGGATACATGTCAGCACAGTATTGACAACTGACCCAACTGTGCAGGACTGGGCCTCTCTGTGTCCAGATATCCTAAAACAGCTCCTCACAGATCTGAGCCTCGAGCCGTCTGACGGAATCAAATTCTACTCTCGCTTGTCTTGTATGCGGATTGGATTTGGTTGGCATACAAGCACAAGATGCTGACGTTTTTGTTATAAGTCGGCGCTTAGGCAGCCTGGGCGCTGAGTCTGATGGAACTAATGCGCCGCCGTCTGCCCGGTGTGGGACAGAGGAACGCATACGTCTCGTATGGACAACGCCACCCCGAGGCTTCCCAGCCATCACGTAGCCAAACGGGAAACCCACTGTTATACGCCGTCTTGTTACTGGCTGGCACACATTCTGTCAGTCTTCCTAAAGCCAGCCTGCTCCTCTGATTACTTCCTCTTCACTTCCTGCATCTCGCAGACGGCTTGACCCTCTCTAATTTCACAAAGTGATTCTTATTTGGATTTTTTTCCGGAGGGTAAAATCCGCGGTACATGTGAACTTGTGATCATTATAGCTCGGATCTCATGTGATCATCATAACTGTAGCTTCCCACGAGCAAGGCTGCTCGTGCGTTGATAGCTAAAGGCAGCTTGTTTTCTCCGAAAAAGGCACGGCTTGATGAGTTGGACTCTCAGCCAGGAGGAGTGGACTAAAGAGCCTGGGGACTCTCCATCTGCCAGAACACCCAGAGAAGTTTTAGACAATGTATAGTTAGATTACTGCATGTTCTTGGCGCCTTTGTCAATTACAGTATTGTGTGCTTTACCCAAGTCATTTCTGCATTCTAAACAATGCCGGGAAAAAAAAAAGGAAAATGCCAACACAGGAAGGATTCAAACAATATGTTAAAACTGAAATGAATATGTACACATACATATGTATTATAGGTTAATGGCAGTGCTGTTCTGTGCTTTAGACTAGTACACCACAACCACGATAACATATCTGAGGGCATCAGACAATAACTGAAATGAGGGTTGTGTTTTTAATGGAACTGTGCTTTGAGCAAAACAATAAGATAATCTTGATGGGATAAACACCATCAGTGTAGGGTAAGAAAGCTGTTTTCTGATATATCCTGTAGTCTGAGCCAGATCAGGTTCTTATTTGTTTTCAACTATGCTGCACATCTAATAAAAATCTGAATAAACACCAAATCATAACTGAGCTGGAAGACAAATGCACAAACGATTAACATCTCCGCAAGAACATGGTAGACCTGCAGGCAAACCCGTATGAAGGCATTTGATCCTATCCTGTATAGTATAATCGTGTATTAACTGTATGGTTATACATGTGTTTGAGCTGTTATGTCCTGTTGAAGCTCCCTTAAGGGATGTATTTATTTGATATCTGCTTCAGCACGATCAGCAGTGTTGGTGACATTGTGGTGCATTTGCCCTTTTACATCAACCTTTTGTAATACAGCAGTTCAAAACATTCAGGAAACAGAAACACAATTCCCCATATGTAAATAAAAAACTTACCAAAGAACTAGTAGTAGCTTGAAGAAGAGATCAATATGATGCAAGTCACTACATTTTTGCTAACCTTTTTCCTTTTATTTACTGGAAGATTAAAGTCTTTCTATTATAACATTTTTCATTTCTAAATTATGAATAACAGGTCACAAAGAGAGGGAAAATAATGTAAAGTTAATTCACCTTATGGGTCTATTTGATACACTAAGATAAAAAGGTCAATTTAAAGATTAGCTTTGGACTATTAAATACATGTTCTAATAATTATTTTCTAATCATTACGTGCAGGAAAACACTGAAGTGTTCACTTGTTCAGTCATTAAAGCAAAGCAAACCAATGCATTCAAACTCGCATGCAAATACACACAAACATGAGCATTGAAGAAATCTGCCGTGAAAGTTAATAACAAAGGTCATGTTGATGAGAAAGAAACAGATTAAATTAGCATAGTATTAGATATGGAAAATGATTCCTGTCAAATCAAACTGTAGCATAATTATAATATGTTAATTACTTATTTCATTAAGGAAGTTGATTGCAGTTAACAGAAGAAATCATGCGGGCAGAGACACCTGGAAAGAGGTGATGAAGCTTGAAACCGTTTCCTCTCCTTCTTTTGTCCCTCCTCCCTGACTCCCCGCTCTGCGTCACCACTCGTGTATTCACACTCTGACTTTCTGCGCACATGCATTAATTGCCTGAACGTGCCGCAGAAAAAGGATTGAAAGGGCACAGGACTTCTCATTTGTTCATCAAACACCAGATGATAAGTAGCGTGGGATCATGTGACCTACTCACACACGTTATACTCTCAAGGGAGCCGGGAGGCGGAATCAGTGTGAGACGTGAAGAGAAAAGAAAACAAGGACAGCAAAGGAAACTATTTATCAGAAATAAAAACCGGATAAATAAGATCAGATTTTACTCATTGGCGTAACAAAAACACTGGATTGTTTGTGGTTCTGACGTGTTGAAGTGTGGTTCTGTATTTGGTCAAATTTCATATTCGAGCCAAACTAAACATGATTAAAATCTATAATAAAAATAATTAAATCTAATCATTCTAGAGTACTTAATGAAATAGCACATAAGCATAATTCAGGAAAAGCTTACTACACAGTCTGCTATTGCCAACATTGGGGAACATACCATGAACTTGATACTGTACACAGCAGCATGCTTTGATGCGTCACCATGGCAGAAGACAATTAAGAACATAATAGACTGCATGTAACGTGAGATCTAACTTAAAAATGAATCACCTGTGTAAGGAGATTTATTTGCATATCTGTAAAACAGTCTACATTTACGCTCCTGAAGACAGCACACCACCTGCTCCACAGGAGGTTGAAATGAGAATATACGAACTCTAAACGGCTTGAAAAAAAAAGAAGGAACATAAGCTCCAATCTGTCAATACATTGGGAAGTATATGATAAGGACGTAGAGCAGGGGAAATATCCCAAGGAAACAGAGGTGTGGCTTAACCAGGTTGACACAGGACAATGGTTGAATTTAGGATTTTGCTCTTAGGGCATGTGCATCATCAAGGCACAACTTTTTTCTTATATTGTGTCCAGCATCTGTTGTGGGGTTTGTTAGAAATGTATGAGGACTTCCCAGGAGCTCTGCATACAGTTCTCTAGAGATTTGAAATGTCCTGGCCAGAACTAACTTTGTTCCATTTTCCTTGTGATACCTAACCCATTTCTCTGCTCTTGCAGAGTAGCTGTGTACATGCCTTCAGAATGTTAAATATGAGTGTAGGAACTCAGTTTGTGTGCCTGCAGGGCTGCAAATAATCATGTTCTGTTAAAGAACTACGTGTTACATTTAGCTGAACATGTTTTCATCCACTAGTAGGAAAGGTCTTGACCCCCCCTGCCCTCTTTAGTTCCTTTTTATACTATTTCTTTAGGTTAATCTAGACAAAAATGACAAAGATAACAGTCCGAGCAGACTGAAACAGTATCTTTGAAAAAAGTTGAAGAAAAAAACTCCAGCAGACCTCAGTGATCCATTTCCGGTTCACTGAGGCCTCCTCAGAAATGATCTCCATGAAGGGTGGCTGTCAGGAGGCCATCCTTAAGGACGGGAAACAGGGAGAAAAAGGCTGAGCTATGCCAAGTGACACAAGAACTGGACTGAAAATGAGTTTCAACAGGTCTTATGGAGGGATAAATCCTCCCCAGAGCCCAGACCTCAGCCTTATTGAAGCAATGTGGGATCATCTTGACGGAGAACAAAATAAAAGAATGCAAAAAAAAGAAGAGACTTCTTAACAAAATGAGACCAAAGCAAGTTTTTGGCCGGGTTGGGGGGAAAAAAGTCCTCATTCCAAACACTGACTTTCAAGCTGTTTCTATTTATGTTGGCATATTTTAACAAATCTCTAACGACTGTCTATGTCCCATTTGCTGGTGATGTATAAGATGTAACTCATGTTGACGTAAAGCAGAGCGGCAGATGAATCCATGCCCCGATAAACTGAGTTAATTAACAGTGTGGCTGGTCTGGAGTTTTCAGTCCTTATTGTGTCTTCTTAATGAGCAAACGGGGTTAAATCAGAGAGTTTTGGTGGTCACCCTGCACGAGCAAACAACATGCTGAAGCCGCACGCTATCTTGGACGGCTTCATTTCCCCCGTAGCTTCTCACTGCTCACCATATCTCGTCTGTGCTCGGTGCTGCATGGACTCATCCCGATACACCCACACACATTCTCAACCTCTCGACAATATATCATTTCACAAAGGCTTCACATTTGGCTAAATTGGATACATTTCAAGCACAATTTTCTAATCTAATCAGTGGCCAGAAGAGCTAAGCTGATCTGAGTCCTCTTTTTTCTTGATTGAAAGACATAAGACACGTCTTATGCGGGTTACTGAAAGACCGCAGAATGATGGCAGCGTTAAATGACACTTGCCGCTGACAAGTGGCAAATGGAGAGGATTAACATAAGCCAATGAGCTACAGAATGAATATATGTTCAGACCTCATTTGAAGTGGCATCTGTGACATTGTCATGCCAATTTAGCATGAATTCAATCTGCTGGCATCAACTCTCTAAAAGTGTGATTGGACTTGTGAGAAGAGCAATTTGTTTCTAAATGTGTGCAGTCGGGGTTTCTTTGTGATCGCGATACCATATCTGCATCTATTCTTGAGCTTCAGCTGTATTCTGAACTCCACTGGCACTCAAATTAGCTTTTCCCATCAAGTATTTGAGGAAAGATTAGAGCATAATGCAGTCTGTCACTCTGAGAGGCAGGGTTAATGTTTACTGGGATGTTTGAGGGGTTATCAGCCGTCAGTACAAATGGCTAAAAAGTTGATGAAGTCTGTGTTTCGCTGGTGACCAAAAGTAATTAAATGTACTGGCTTGTATTCTGGGATGAATTATTTTAGACGAGACAGCCGTCCTTTCACTGTCAATTCCATTAACTTTTGTGCAGGCCGTAAATGTAACTGTCCGGGTTTGGCTGCTCTGAGGTTACTTTGTTAGATGTGATGATTATCCGTTCCCCCACAGAGTGGCCGACTTTTTTAAAGCTATTTTCAGCTTAGCTATTATTTCATTTACCATTTACCAGGCATGCCCTGGGTTCTCTTTCGGCTGAAAACCGTCTTTTGACTTTTTCATGTTTTTGTTTTGCGCACATTAAATTCACAGTATACAAATTGTCACTGCTCGAAATGTGGAGGATCGGAATGATTCAGTGAACTAGCATCTGTCATTTAACATTTACCTGGATGACGAATACCAATATGTACCAAAAATGTCAAAACTGTTTATGAACATGAAGAAATGTTTTTTGTAAAACAGGATTTTGACGAGATGAAAAGAACAATGACAGCTGTGACACTGAAAACATAAACAAAAATGATGTTGAACTGTGTTTCCTTCTCTTGAAAAGTATTTCTGCCACTCAGTCTGTCTGAAATAACGAAATGATTGAGCCGAATAGAACTAGAAAACATGCCTTTAAGATTCCTGGCTCAAATCTTGGCTGATTCCATTTGTTCCAGGTCCCCTTTGCCTCCTTCCCCGCAGTGCGTAAAAAACCCATGTTGTGTTTTAGCTTGTCACTATTCCTTAATCAGATAAATCTGGAACAGAGAATCAGCGACTAAGAATTTGAAGCGCTTTAGTTTTTACCTTTGCTTGTTATTTTCTGTTTTATGTTACTGAAAAGTATCACTTTTGGGGTCAAATATCGCTGCAAAGCAAATAAACTCCAGCATGTGCGCTTCACGGTTTGATTATTGTGATGGATGATTATCATCTGTCTTGCTCTCTCAGGGTAGCAGAGTATAGAAATGACCAGTAACTTAGGCTATTATCTCTCATCTGTTTGTGGAAATGGCACTTTAATGCTTCAGAGATGTGTGATTAAAATTAGAATAACTGGCTGTGAAGGAGGAGGTCCACTCTGGTGGTTACCGTTTTTGAAACAAATTGTGTGTGTATGGACATGTGTGTGTAGCGGGGAGTCGGTAGTGTTGCGAGTGTGTGCAGGAGAGCTTGTGTAGGTCCTGTCATATGATGAATGTTCTCTCTCTTATAATCTATGTGCTTCAAAATATGATGTATGTGAGGATGAACTTTGAATTATAACCTAAAGAATGACTCATTAATCTTCTCACTTTGGTGGGGAGTGGACCAGAGGAATCTGTTTTTGCCTGTTTATGTTCTATGAATAATGCAACTGCCCAGTTTGGGTGTAAGCATTGATGCCCAGACATGCAGCAGACAACACACAAGCAAACAGCTCTGTTTGCTGGAAGTTAAAGGAGGAAAAATTCTGTTAGCACTCCCAAGGAAGGTCAACATATTCCGCTGGGGTCTCACTACATGTGATACATGACCCCTGTCTTCTGAGGATCTGGTGGAGCCTAAACTACCATTTCTTTACCCTTTAGCGCTTTCTTTACAGTGGTCTTTTATCGTTGTTTAAAGTGTTCAGTTTAATTCATGTCTGTTGTTTTTTCTTCTTCTGGCACCGGGTGAATTACTTCCATTTCTGAATAATAAAATAGCCTTCTATGGCACTCCAGATGAATGGACTACAGCTGTCACAATTCAATGACAACATATAGTTCAAGAGGAGCTAATTGGGTACAAATGGACAAAAAAAACATTGTTTCAAGAGACTGCTTGCTCGGTTTTATTGACTGAAGAAGACAAAGGAAGTAAGTGATAATTGCGTTCTTTGTGCGTTTGCTGCTAAATGATACCAAAGACAACACAGGTCGGCTCTGATCATTTTAAGAAAAGTGCATGCCAAGATTTTTTACGGACAGGTGTGCATCTGCCTGGTGAATTATTGCGTTCCACAGGGATCCGTGCACGTCTCGGCTGCCAGTCCTGATAGTCATTAAAGGTCCCGAGTCCCTCGTGGTGTCCTAAACCAGAGTGACAAAATCCCTTTCACCAGGAAATGTAAAGCCTAACAACTTATCAGTGAGCTCAGACACAGTGTAAGAGGTGATTTTCTCTGAGCAGACTTCATGTCACAGCAGCTTTCTTTGTTTCCCTGAGGTCTGATTTGAACTTAAATTGCCTCTGTGAAGACTCGGGTTTGCTTCTCATTATGTTCCCTCTCCTACTGTGCAAACATTAAGGGGACCCATGTGCGGTGGTGTAGTGTATTCTCAGAAGGTAATACCCTCATTCTGTACCTATTACTACTGTATAACATCTGCCACAGCAATGGAGGTTAAAAATCGTGTTTTCCTGTCATAAGAACAGCCCAGGAAAAAAAAAAAGCTGAGACAATTCACGATGGTTGAGACAAAGATCTTTATACCATGATTTACATGTAGTTATAATCTCTTTTAAAACACACCTCTTTGTTCGAAAGAAACTTTCTTACATGACAAACAAGGCCTCTGGAAAATGTTCTTTATCTTAAACTACTGGCCATTTTGAGAGCGCAGCTCATTCTCCGACTAGCAGAAATCCTGAGTAGAGGTGTTCAAACACTGGAATGACACACAAAAAAAGCAATTCAAATTAACTAAGATATTTGTCCTTGAGTCTAATTTTTAAATATTCATTTAAAACTTAAAACTGAAATCGTATTCAAGAGTTGAAACAGGGCTGACCATTCAGTCTGACATTACAGTGAAGCTCACTCACAGATGACATATCTGAGGATCCATAACTGATAAGCTTGGTCTTGTTTATTTGTCAAGTAAATCCATCACCGACCCGACTTAATTACAGCATATGTAATTTGGCAAAGTTTGCTTGCTAATATATACACAGAGGTCGTATTCTTCAATCTTGATTGTTTTCTTTTGTATGTTCTTCAGTTAGATAAAGTCTCACTATCATGGGCCTCTAAAAGTTTGACATATTTTGAAAAAGTCTGCAACTCACATTTATAGTAAGTCAAAAATATTCTGTTTTTGACACTGTCCCTTTGAGATCCATTCATCCAGCCAATGTCAGTACTTGCTTAATCCAATTTAGGATCACAGAGCGTCTGGAGCCTATCCCAGCTGTCATCGGGTGAGAGGTGGAGTACACCCAAGACAGGTCCCCTTTGAAATGTACAGTACAGGATACTAATGCACAAATGATGTGTGTGGCTGTTGAAATATAGAGGTAGTCTGGAGAACAAGTCTCAATATGCTGAGCTGCCAAAGCATAATTACAGAGCAACGCTAATCACTTTGTCTATGAACATGATTCTTCTCAGTGACCAGGGGGAATGACCAATTGATTTGGGTTTAGTGGGTGTCAATAAGTCACAGATGGATAAAACAGTGAACAAAGCACACCGGCCTAAGATCAGCAGGGGACCTTTGCTGACCCAATTATAGGATTCTGAATGAACGATTCATGCAACAAATCAACAATCATAAAAAACGAACAAGCATTCATGATTATTTTACTTTAAGATGTGCTCATTTCCAGTCTCTGTTCTACGATAAGCTACGCTGAGTTTTGCTAAGAAGCTGCTGGAAGTATTAAAATACTCAATCTATATTGTGTTCATAATAAGTACAATATTAAGATACCCTAAAAATGGAAACACTGGCTTTATTTTTTTTTCGAATAAATCTTTTTATTTGACCAGGACACATTTTCCAAAACAGACTGGAGTTCAGATTGCTCATAAACATCCACTCATTTACCTGCCCCACCGGAAGAGGGACATCTGCACCCATTAAACGGCCTGAATGTTTTATTTCCACGTGCGCCGTGTGCTAATTATGGCTTGCTCCAATTGCTCGGGAACAAAAGAAAACACTCCCCTGCCGTACGCGCGTTATCACAACCGTGCGCCACTCCTCACAATCGCGCGCAACAAGATGGAGAAGGATGTACCGGGCATGGACGTGAGCATTAACAAACTTGTAACTGCTGGCAGAGTGCCTCTCACCCTTCTTGCTAGCAGCCAGGCAGCCATAACCAGATGCATCAAGCACACATTACATCCCTGTACCCTGTGTATTTACTCAGCCATCCAGGCAGAAAGATTAGTTTAGCTGGAGAGTTGATTTATGGACGACAGAAAGTAATCCCTTTTTGTCCTGTGTGCTGTAGTCGTGCCTCCTCCTTTGCCATTGCACCGAGCTTACACAGCCTGAAAGCCCTTGATACCGTGTTTGCCCTAAGGTGTAATGTTTGATAATATAACTACTGCCTCTGTCATCCAGACCCCCGCGCACCGCATCTGTACCCACAGCAGAGCCTCCGCCCCCCCACAAATACATTACGGCCCCCACAATGCTTTGAGATTTATGAGGGAGTAGTGGCACGGGAGAGGAGGAAGAGAGAGAATATGCATTGATTGAAAGCCCGAGATAGTCCCATCCAATCCCGCCCCAAAGAACATCAGTTATTTTGCATCCTGACACGGCGATTGATAACTCATAAATGTGTGCGGGGGGATGACAAATGCAGATGGAAACTGACTCTGACAAAAATGATAACGGCATCGGTCTCGAGGGGGTGACAGAGGTGGAGGTGGGATGCTTCTTAAACTATTTTATAATTGATACAGAGCAGGGAGATGTTGTTTGACCCTGGAGGAGCGTGAATGTCATCAGAAAATTGCCAACACTTTGAAGTGTGTGTGCACACACTTTGAATGTATTTCCATTGAAAGACAAAAATCGTTGCCCAAAATGGCCTTTGCGGTATGTATATATGCATGTATTACAGCTAGTATTTGGAGCACGGCTCTGCAAGCAGCAATCCACTAAGAATACTAACGGTTATGTTTGTTCTGTGTAAATTGTGTGAACATTCATAAAACACAACTCATTTCAATCAATTATTTCCTGGTCTTTTAGTTAAAGAAGGCAAGAGATGAGCCTGAAACATGTGAACCTTGCTGCAACATGAGGCTCTTCTCTAAAAAAAGGCTTAGATTTTTCTGATGACTGTCTTTCATAAGACCTGAGAACATCATGTCATGCATTTATGAATGGATTACATTTTGTATTTACGCAGTTAGGAAAGTTTTAATGAATGTATTCTGTTAGAAATCAGGTCTATATACATGTCTGCTGTTTGTTCCCTGGATGCACTATGACTTTTATTACTCTCTTGAATTACCCTCCCTCTCCTGGTCTGACGTCTCTGGCATCTTAAAATGTAGCTTTGCTTTGTGATAAACGTGAAATAATAGTGGCTGATAACCCACCACTGGGTCTTTGAGCCTCAGGTTTTGTTCTTTTAACGCTGGTTCTGTGGAAAATAGCTCAGTTTGGCATAACCAAAGTGAAGCATGCCAAACGTTACTGCTCACTGACAACAGCCTCTTTCTGTCATGGCAACTGATGCCTCTTCCATTTAGTAGGTTTGCGGTTTAATGCTTGAGGAAAGCAGCACAATGTTGTATAGAGACAGCAACAGGCCATAATTTTCCCTGAGCAGCGAAATAGTGTAAAGATATTGCCACTTTGTCAGGTTTCTTGGCATCACTAATGAACAAAGTTTTCAACAAGCTGATCAGTATTTTAAAACTTTATGTTTTCTGGAAGAAAACAATTCTTTATAATCTTAACACATCAGTTTTTTTTTTTATTTGAGGATATTTTAGTGGCAAAACCAAACAGGGATATCATAGCAGTAACAGTTGAAAATTATGTCTGAGTTTAACTAAACAATAGGCGTATCGGACATAGAGACAAAGATAAAACTGGTTTTTAAAGGTTGTCTGAAACTCCGGTTTCATTTTGTCGCTCCTTTCCTCCCTTCTCTCCAGACCCTTATGAGGACCTTGTCGCTTGTCACACATGGGCACTCCTGAATGACATATCCTGTCAGCATAATATTACTGCGAAAAGGAAAGCATGTGTCTGAATCAGAGATGACAGGAATTTTGATGAAAGAGCAGAAACTGACATTCGGGGAATAGGAGCGGGTTGGTTTTGAGGATGCAATGCAATGCGAAGCATCAACCGATATATCTCAGATGACAAACCCTCTCTAAGCATAAGCCTAATATTAGTCAAAATTCTTCTCTTGTAATTATTCAACCGCAGATGTTCCTTTTGAGGTAGACCTTTTACTCAATGTATACTTAGGAAAACACACTGCCACTTTGGGCTTTTTGGGGGAATTTTAAACAATTATCATCTTAGTTCTTTTGAAACTGGACATCATAAACAGGAAGTGGACCATCCAATTAGTACTTAAATATGGTGTATCCACAGGAAAATAGTAACACTTTTATTGGTATTTTTTTCTAAAAGGCAGCCTTATGACTTGAGTAAATTCTCTAAAATAAATAAACCACAAAAATCATTTTGTGCTTTGAATTAAGGCACAGTCTGGGTCTGTCACGGTAAAACATCTAAATTCCTCCCCATATGGTGAGCAGTGAACCCCCCGTGGTGGACACAGTGGGACGCTGGGCAGTCTCAGTGCCATGGTGTCTCATTCCTACTGTACGAGTCCCAAAATCTTTGTCCCGTCCTGCTTGAGACAAATCAGTCTAAATAACACAACAGTACCAGAAACGTCCAATCCTCTTACACGAGTCTGAAACATCAGACAGATAAGATGGTCCAATTAACAAAGTGCACGAGATTAGGCTTCACTGTTGATGAAGTGTGTTGTCATTAGACGGCTTTCAGTGAGGAAAAGGACCCGCTTCACATCATTACCGACGAGGAATCGCTAAACAAATCGGATATTTGTACGGGACCATTTATTCTACAATTAAACGCCGGCCTATTTAGCAACAAATCAAAGCAGAGCCTCTCTTTTTTTTTAGAAAGAATTCACCTGGTTTTAAAAGAGTTTCAAACAGCCGCATGGAGACATCCCCTGAACACAAAGAGAAATATAATTACTACAGCAAACCCACTGGGCAGAGTAGGGAGAAATCTCTCTCTTATCATCTAGAAATGGTCAGTTTTTTACTGGGTGATTGGGTCTTTGGCCTGGAAGGTGTAGCCTAGTTCCCTACAAAACACCATCACTTTAATAAACCAACTCCTCCAAAAAAGCCTCACTAAAATTCTGATTAAAGTTGGACTGATGTTCCTCAGAAGTTAGTTCAAGCTCCCCCTTTTTTTTTTTTTAATGCGCTTGACAACGCCCACCTCCAGAGCGAGAGGTGAGTGGAGTGAAGAGCCAACGGAGAGGGAGACGACAGGAGCAGAATGTGAGGAGACATTAAAACATTTCAAATGAAAGGTGCGTCAGAGGAGCTTGTCAGTGCATTACCGCCGAGATTAAAGGGGTCTCGGTGTCTTCTGTCAGGTTCAAGGGAGACTGCATTAGGATTTGGCTCAGACTCTTAAATACCACTGTCGAATAAGATTCAAACAAACACTTCCACAATAATTACATGTTGACTTTTCTTCATTTCCAGAGGAGAAGGTAAAATATTTTAAAATGAGCTCCTATGTTGTCAGTGTAAGAACTCAGTGTTGTTTATCCAAGCCCTTTTCGTTCTTTCTTTTTTTTTTTCTAACACTGCTGTTCACTGATTATGGCTCGCAGCTTAAAAAACGATATAATAATGCTCACAAATGTAGTCTTTAGAGTTCAAGAGCAATAAGACACTTAGTTTAGGTATTAGTTTGGAAAAGAATGTGCCATAGGATGTCACCAGGAAACAGGCAGGCCGTGCCATGAAGGTATCGCGCTTGTAGTTTTGACACTTCATGCTCATAATGCAGTTTTTAGCTCTTATGGCTTAATGCACACACACACACACCACTTCATAAAAGTTTCTTGTACCTAAAGAAGCTGTCATGGATGTTTTTTTCTTCTTCTTTGTGCTTCATGAAGGAACAAGGAAGTAAAACCAAATGTTTTATCTGACCCTCTGCAGTACATTTCCACAGGAATGACTAAAATATCATTATCCCTCGCTTCATACATTTTAAAAGGTGTGAGTTTTTCAAAGCAAACCGCTCACTCTTTGTTCCTGCAACCAGTCTGAAGCCGCACACCATCAGTGGCTATTTCTATATGAGCTCCGCTGGCTGGAGGTAAATGTCAAAACCACGTTTTAGGCTTTACCTGGTTTACTACTGGAAAAAAAAGTTACAAACAAACACTAATGGTATTTCTTCCAGCAGTATAAAAAACCTTTAAACAGCAGTTTTGAGGCATAAGAACGCCTCAAATAACTCACTTTCTAGATGGTTCCACAACTCCAGTCCTATCCCGGCCGGGTCAAACTCAACCGGTGATCATACTGCGACTGAACCACCAAAACCTGCTCTGAAAGGGTTGGATTGCAAAGGTTAAGCCTTTCTTAGTTTTCACAACCAGCACGAGTCATTTTTGTGTGTTCACTCTAGATTACAATCATTTTGGAGTCAGTGTATACTCCAAATGAATCTCCACAGATTAGAGAAGATAATAAAATTCGCCTCGTGCATGGAGTGTTCTGAATGAACTGAAAGCCATGCTCAAAGGCCCCCATCCCCCTCCGCGATGTGCTTGTAAAGATTCATTTGTTCACGTGATCCCATCATGGCCAGCTGGATTACATTCAGCTGCAATATTTCGGTGCTGTGTTCTCCAGTGTCAATGAAATGCCACATTTATGAGATGCACGGGATTCACATGGCATGGTTGGAGGATAGTAGCTGGTGTACAGAAAACTCAGCCACAGAATACATCCAGCATCCCGAGTGTGGTCTGTGAACATTGTGAGTACTAAAACACGTATTGGTAAATTCAGATCTGCAGGTGTTTGTACCGAGGATATGCACAGGAATGTCTCTTTCTTTGGATTTAGGGAGATTCCTCAAACATGGATAAGAGATTTGTCTGTCAGAAATCTTTAGGTTACCTTTTGCCCACATGTTTGAGCAGCTTTTGCAGGTAATCTTTGGCAAAGTGGAGCCAGACCGTCTGACTCTGCCCAGCACCTTTTCTGGAACAAGAGGGGCTAAAACTGCTAATTGTTCCGGTGAGAAGCCAGTAAGTGATACTTTTGTTTCTGCTTTATTATTACTAGAGTAGGTGATACGATATCAAACGATTTTAGATGAACATTCTAAATAAATGACATAATATGAACTACGTACAGCACATTTCAGACATAGCTGGTGTCCGGCCGGTTAAAAAAACATGACTTATTACTCAGCCACATTTCCAGATAGGGCATCTCTGGCTGCAAAGTGCTGCAACTGTGAGACGCGGCTGAATTATATTTGGTTTGACTTTCCTTTCTGCCACCAGTACAAACACACCTCAGTTTGATGTTAATAAAGCAGAGAGCACCATGCGGATAAACCCCCCCCCACCAAAATAATTCACTTAAGACATTCATTTACATGCTTTAATGAAAAAGACAACTGAATGTCTCAAACGTCAGGGTTGGGGAAGCCTCCAAAAACAAATTGATGTGTCTTTGCCACAGTAATAAAAAATGGCAGCAAATAATAACCCACTGTGATGCTAAGCCACTTAATGTAAATTCTGCCCTGGAGGAGAAATCTGTGCCCTCTTTAGTTGTCTGGCACAAGGACGTGCACACATCACCAAAAAGACAAAAAGAATCTCGAATTTCTCTTGTTTTTTTTTTGTTGTTGTGAGAACTGAAACTGAAATGGCTGAAAATCGATTTCGAGTTCTCTTAGTGATGGTTAAGAAAACAGCGCTCATAAAAATGAAAATGAAAAGCTCGCTCATCAGCGGGCCTAGGGAAAACAAAACTCTGCCATTAGAAAAATAATAGGATTATCGTTTCTGTTTGTTTGTCATGGTGGATCAGGAAAATTACAGTTAAGAGAGGAGCTTAGAGCCACATTGTTATCACCCCTTCAAAAAAAAAAAACGAGGTACAGACAGAACATTTGCATATTCATTTGCTGCTTTTGAAATGCTCCTTTTTAATTAGTCTCTGTGTAACAATCACTTAATATCTGCAAACACCTTGACACAGCGAGACGCCGCAAACAACGTCCTCAGCTGCTGAGCGCTTAACACGGGATCATCACACAGCGGGGTAGTTACACAGGGCTGATGTGTGTCGAAGTGATGTCTGAGTGGGAGGAAAAGGAGCAAAAAATGAAACGAGATGAAGGCTAACACTCTCTGCAAAAGGTTGTGGGAGCTGCCGGCTTGTTTGTTTTGCTGTTTGTCTCAAGCACAAAAACAAAGAAAAGGCCGAGACAAAAAGTGCTTCACAGCCCAGACTCCCATTTTTGTTACTTTTTTTGTTTGTTTGACGATTTTTCTTCCGGCGATCGCCGCCATCAGAGGGTGAGACAAACAAGAGGACACCTTTTTTTTATGTATCGGAGGCTGTAACCCCACCGGACCAGTCCCTCCAGTTTACCCAGTGAAGGAGAACATGAGACATTTTTCCATGTCAAAGTGATTTAATCATTTATCACAGGAAGACAGAATAAAACAAGCTTTTCATTCAGTGACAATGAAAAGTGTAATACATATGGGTCTATTGCCTTGCGACAAAATAAGATCGAACCATTCACTTGTGACTCCACGTCAGTTTTCTTTCATGTTCCTTTTCTAAAACGACAAATGAGGACCCGTTTTGATGCTGGTTAAAAGCAGCATCAAGCCAATAAGTGCCCTTATGTGGTGACTCAATGTAACAGTGAAAATTTTTCCCTAAATGTGAGTTGTGATCAACACTGATAAATTTTTTTCAAATCAGTGATAATTGGGGTGATCAGAATCACGGCAAAAACACCACAAATCAGACTTCTGTCTCTGCTGAAAACTCTTTTTTTTTTTTTTTCAAAACCCTTTTGGCCTTTTTTTTGCAAACAGGTTATATTTTATGTGTAAATTTAATTGTGTTCCATGTTGTATATTTTCTGTTTTTTGTTGGACAGGAACAAAAATGAAATCCCTGTTGCGACCCCCAGCTTAATTGTCAAAGTGGTGTATTTCTGGTCCAGGTCTCTTGGAGCCCGCTGTGAGCGGCGGTCAGCACCATGGCCTCACAGCTGGAGTTTTCCCGGTTTGACCCCTGGCTGGGGGGCCTCTGCTGTGGAGAGTTTGCATGTTCTCCCTGCGTGTGCGGGGGGTCTCTCAGGCTTCCTCCTAATGCCTAAAAACATGCATGTAAGGTTAACTGGTCACCCTAAGTGAGACTGCACGGTTGTCTGTCTAATTTTTCTCTGTGTGGTCCTGTGATGGACCGGGGAACTATCCATATTTACCCTCCCCAGCTGGGAACCCCCCCCCATGACCCTGGATTGGGTTAACTAGGTTAAGAAAATGGATGGATGGTACCTGTGGCTGTAACGCCTCTTATGCTGAATGCAAACTGTCCATTTAAAAGCAAGCTGTGATAGCCTCATGAAACTAAACAGTAGATTAAAGCGAATACAAGATCAAGTTTAAACATTTCTATAGATGGGAGCCTGTTTCTATGTGATGTCAGTCATTGCGCATAGTTACTTTCCTGTGTTCAGATAAACCGTCGAACGTGCCGTTTGAAACACCCTCCCCCATCCAGAACCTTGGTTTTATGGATTCGTGTCATCTCACGTCAGTACTGGAAAGTTACAGGTCACCTGATGGCATTTCTGGGTGTTGGCTCACTATCTGTTTCCTTTCCTCCCCGAAGCAGACTTCTTTTGCGGCAGAAAAATGAAACAATCCCATTTTTCACCTATGTTTCTTCCTACAGAAGAGCTTGGAAAGAAATAGGTGTGTGTATGGTGTGGACTGCAGTGCGTAGTCTCTAAAACCACAAACAAACAGATTTAATATTCAGAATGGGTTCAAGAATCGCTTTGGGATGGGACCACAGGAGGTCTTTAGATTTGAATAAACTGGGTCAAACAAAATATATATTACAAGCACCATCTATCAAAGTATTGTTTACGATAGACTTTTTGCATCAGAGGGGCGTGTTGGTATTAGAAATGTCAGATCAGAGCCACATCTTGGACAAATGAAACCAAAAAGCTGATTAATTTCTCTTTACGATTGTTGAAACAAGGAAGGCATTGTCCTCCCATCTCTTTGTCTTTAAATAATTCAAACAAAAATGCTTTTGAGATCCCTTTCTATTTCCATCACTCCTGCAGATGGCAGCTTGGCTCCTCTGACTGGCAGTTAGGCTCAGATGACATGACAGATGTTATTTCATCTCCCTGTTTCTTGTTTTTCTCTGTTTGGACAGAGAATAATAATTGGCTCCGTCGAATGGAGCTCTCTTGGTTTTTGGCTCGGTTTTGTTTCTCAAACTGGTGCCGATTTTAGGTTTGATTTGGTTTTGGGCAGCAAACACTGCCATGGACAGACATGGAGCGTTCAAATGTGATTTACTGTATTTGATATTTGTCCTGCACCTAAAAGAATCTCACAGACTTCTCATTAACTTAACACAGAAATTATCCAAGTTGAGCCTATTAACTTGTATTCCCTCAACTTGTCAGGCTAAGCATTTGCCACACGCCAACCTGATTTGGGTTCCATGGGACATCCTCGAAGCACCAGCAGTGCAGCTAATTCACTCCATGCTGTCTAACCCAACCTGTTTCCCTCTCAGATTGGATACAGAGCACCTACTGACATATTTGATGTGTTTGCAGGTCTCTTTGTGATACGTGTTTACATAAATAACACAACTCTGAAAATCTGTGCGCAGTGAGGAGGGTTGGGGATGATGGGGGGGGGGGGGGGGGGGGGGGGCTGGGCATGTGGATGTTCCTTCTGCAGTGCTGTCGTGTTAGTGCGTTTCTTGCTGACAGGTCTGATCAGAAAGCGATGACAGCCTATGATTGTCAAAAACGCCCGTCGCTGAGTGGCAGATCGGCTTCGGCTCTGCCTTATTTCCCCACTTCCCCTTTCCCCCCTCTGGTTTTGTCACATCTCTTTCCCTGCAGTGAAGTTGGTTTAACTCAGAGTGAAGGTAAGGAGAAAAAACGCGCGCACAGGCGGCAGGAGGAACTCAATCTCCGCAGCGTTGTGTTGAGGCCATTGTGGATGTCACTCGTTAATACACCCACGGCTGTGGGAAAGCGAGCCAGACAGCGACAGTGTGGGAGTTGAACCAGGAGTTGGAGAGCTGAGTTTGGTGAGTGTCTTGACAAACAAAGCAGAGCTGCTTCTTGCATTGTGTGCTGGACAGGTATGACAAGAGCAATGTGTGCCTTCCCTAAAAGAAGAGGCTTCAAATGATGCAGGTAAATCTCACAATAAATTATTTTCAATGGTTATTCAATTGAACAATCCTACAAAAGGTAAAAGGAGATTTTTAGAGAAACAAAGGATGAACGAAATTTAGGAATGATTACTGTAAGGATTTTCATAGACCTTCCTGTCAGACGACGAGTGACGGCAATTTGTCATTTTAAAGAGGACGTGCTCAATAATTAATTGTGTGGACTTTTAATTCCAGTGAATAAGTATAAGCTTCAAAATGAAGCCTTTGTTGTTGACTGAACCTAGATGAAATATGCCATACCCTCACTTTAGGACTTTTAGAAGACTTTCCTTTTCAATCATCAAACTACATAGTGCTGCCTTTTTCAGGACTACAAAGGGGTTAGACGGGAGTCTGGATGAAAAGCCAGGACTGGGCTGATTTGTTCAAACATGCTGTGATGATAAATTTCCCCCCATTTTGTCCGTTGGTGAACTGTGCGGCAACCATAAAAAAAATAAATAAAAAAAAAGCTTTGACAAGGGGTTTGAATCGCTTTGGCATGGTTACGCTCAAATGGGCCTCTGTGATCAGCACAAGCTCCAGACTTCCTACACCTTCATGGAAAAAAAGGGGAGCTACTGTTTTATTCGAACACATCTGAATTCCCATTAAAGCTGCTCTCATTCACATATTTTTGTTGCTCGGTAGACGAGCTATAAATGTAACTCGACCGTGCATCAATCTGTGCTGAGTGAGCTAATCGCCTTTGGAACAAACAAATGAGCCTCCGTCAGGAGCTTTACATTATGATTCTAAAAAACAGTAGCTATCGATTTACCAGAGTAAATCAAATTTTTAAAGCTAGACTTAACACCCATACAATACCGCAGTGGGACGCATCTGCGCAGTTAGAAAATGGTGTCTGTCACCATAGTGGAGACAGACATACTTTGGTAAATAGATATGTTCCCATCTTATACATGTAGAAGTGGTGAAAACAAGTATTTGAACACTCCTGCGACAAGTTCTCCCACTTAGAAATCATGGAAGAGTCTTAAATTTTCATAGCTGCATGTCCACTGTGAGAAACATAATCTTAAAAAAAAACAGAAATCACAATGTATGATTTTTTAATAATATATTTGAGTGATACTGCTGCTGCTAAGTATTTGAACACCTGCCAATCAGGTGTTCTAAATTATAAGCACCTGTTTGAGGTCACTAAGCATAAAGACACCTGTCCACCCCACACAATCAGTCATTCATATTTTAACGTCATGCATGGCATGCCCGTCTCAGGTTTGCCAATGACCATTTGAATGATCCAGAAGAGTCATGGGAGCAAGTTCTGTGGTCAGATGAGACCAAAACAGAACATCTGGTCTTAATTCCACTCGCCGTGTTTGGAGGACGACGAATGATGAGTACCATCCCAAAAACACCATCCCTACTGTGAAGCATGGGGGTGGAAGCATCATGCTTTAGGGGTGTTTTTCAGCACATGGGACAGGACAACTCTACTGTATTAAGGACAGGATGACCGGGGCCATGCATTGAAAGATTCAATGCACTTTGTACAAAGCCAGTGAAAAACTACAGGAAACATTTACCCTCTCTAATTGCAAACAATTAGAGAGGCTACTGTACCTAGGCTACTGTACCTAATATCAATATTGATCTTCACAGTACCACAAAAATATATTGTCAAAAAATAATGCATTGTGATTTCTTGGTTATTTTTGTGGATATGCACCCAGGATGAAAATGTCAGACCCCTCCATGATTTCTAAGTGGGAGAACTTGCAAAGTCGCAGGGTGCTCAAATACTGATTTTCCTCACTTGTATGCTAACACATGTACAGCTGTCCAGTTCAATTTCCTGGCCAACCATTAACTGTAACCTGTTTTTTTTACCCCTTCCAGATGCAAAATTAATGTAATCTTTCTGCTATTGTTGTGAGAAACTCATATATGCTTAAGACATAAAAATCACACTATGAAACTGTGACGCTAATCAGATGGTTTCAGATTAGACTCTAAATCAGCACCGTGTTAGGCCTTAAACCCCGAGACAGCACATCTCTGCGGCGGACTGGTAATGGCTTCAGATCAGATTGACTGGGATGAAGGCGGTCTTCCCTGGGAAAACAGCTGTTTGTGTGTGTTTGGCTCATTAAACTAACTCGTCATATTAGCGCAGTTTAGTGAAAAGTCCACACTTGTCACTGTCTCAGTGCTCCTCCGCCGCCCTCCTTTCTTTGTCACTCTCGCTCCAGCTGTGATCATGATTGTCGGATAACTGTTAATTAATGGCATGTCAAACTTATGCCGATGATAGCGACTTCATTTGAGGGAAGAGGAAAAAAAAGCAGCGATACACTGTGGGCAGTGTGTTTTTTTTTTTCTTTCTTTTCCCTCCAAATCACAGTAACGATGAGAGAAAAGGGGTTGTGAAGTTGTTTATGATGTGGATACGGCTCATCCTGCGTGGAGATGTTTGGTAAAAGTGACGGATGACAGGTCAAAATCCATCCGCCTCCTCATCTTGTCTATTTATACATGTGCTCATATTCATGAGCTATAGGACCATGTGCTGTTAAAGATGCATTAGGCTTTATTTGAACCCCCTTTCCACCCCCCACCTCAGCACTGACGGAGAAAAATCACAGTTCTTTACTGACAAGGCCTAGTGCTAAATCAGTGTACTGACGTGGGCAAAAGAAAGCAAACATCTGATCTTCGGACCTACAAAAGTGGTTTTAACCTTCACTTCAGACATCTTCTTAATACATTAAAATCGTTGGGACTGCCACGTGACCCACAAGGAGTATTTCTCATGGCTTCAACACCGACTCAAACTGATACCCCTGTGTCTCATGAAGGGACATTATGGCTTTCGAGAGAAAAAGTGCACAAGCATCAGATAGGATGACAGCTGACCTTTAATTCAGCCAATAATTTTAAACGCGCAGCAAAAAGTTGGATAAAATCTCACTTCCGTAAAACAGATGAGTTATGCTCTTTCAAAAAGGCAGCCTGGCAAGACGATATTTCTAAAGGAAAAGCTCTTTGTGGCTAATTCCCAACATGATTGTTACATTTTTCCAAATAGTCAGTTTTCTAACTAAAAGATGAGTTGTATGAGATTTACCATTTCACGAAAGATTTGATCTTATCGTGAATGTGATGTCAGCAACAAATAGATAAATAAATAAATGAATAAATAGAAAAACTACGAAAAAATGAGGACTTTTTCAATTTATTTCCACCCTTGAAACTGATTAAACCAGTTGCTGGACCCATTTTACTCAGATTTTCCACTGTTACTTAGTCTTGGGGTTCCTTTTCTTTACATTTTGTGTAATTAAAATACAGGATTATCCATTTGCTCGGTGTTTGAAAACCAGGTGAGGACGTGTCAGAATCATCACTACACCCACATACTGGTGAAACTCATTTTCTGATTTTCTTCTGACTTTCTCTTGCCAAAGCTGAATGCACAGTGCCTGCAGCACTTACTGATGAATATGCAAAGACTGTTCCCAAAAAACTATCCCCTCATGCACTCAGCAAACACTGATAGGAAAACAAAAACAAGGATCATAAAACTCTGAGAGGCTTTTATTGGTCTGGGCAAACAGAAGTCATGTTGTCAGTAGCTCCATGAATACAGCCAAACACAGTTTGATAATCACGGACACGGGCCTCACTGTGTCTCGAACTTCATGCAGTCCAACTTGGAGCATGTTGTTAAAAAGCCTCAAGTCATAAGGCACAGGTGAAAAGAACAAGGTCCTTTGAAAAGGGCCTAGTCTTCTAACTTACTTGAATTGCAACATCAAAGAACTCACTCTAATTCTGAGTCATGAAATCTAACTTTGAACGAGGAAGTTAAAAAAAATAAAAAAAATCGGGAACAGGTTTCTTTACTATGAAGTTTTTCAGATCAGAATTTAAAAAGTAATGCTAACCTGTTATATAAAAACAAGTCTTTTTTCTTCATTCACGACCAGCAAAATGATCTCACCTGCTTTCCTTTTACTCCCATAAAATGGGACTGTGTAGCAAATAATTACGTCTTAAAACAGATTCCTCCGCTCGTCTTTTTGATTTGCAGTTTCTTTCCCCTCCCGTTCCCCCCCCCCCCCCCCCCCCCTGCACTTCCTCCCTCAGTTCTTCTTCAAGCCCCTGACAGTCGCACTGCTCATATAGACTCTGCTGCCTTTGCATAATGCGGATGCGCCTTCTGTAGGTCGAATGAAGCTCCTTCGACATGTGTCAGAAGCTTGCCGTGTAGGCCTGGACTAATGATGGCATAACGGCCAGCCCACTGCCCCTCAGTGTATGCCCACTCTCACATATGAATTTAACTGTGTGTGTGTGTGCGTGTGTGAATGCAGGGGGGTGGCAGGTTTCGTCATGCTGATTAAAAGCAACCCCCTTACCCCCCCCTCACTCACAAAGCCCCTCACAAAAAGACAGCAGGGAACATGAACCACTGTCAGGTTGGCCCAGATGAGGACACAGGATCCGTGTCACCTGAATTTACTGGCCTAATATGACAGCCAAGTTGTGATCCCTTGTCTGGGACGTGTCACGTTTGCAAGAGTTTGGGCTTATTCTCATGCAAATGATGTCAGGTTTGGACAGAATGTGAATGAGACTCGTCACACTGTCCAAGAGTCTCAACCCCCGAGCACATGACAGTAGTTCCTCGCGCGGCTCCTAGATGAAATAAATACGACATTTGACATTCAAACCTGGCAACCGAAACCAGGAATAGTTCAAAATAATGAGGAATTTGCGGGAGGGAAACCACAGCACAGCATGAGTGTAACCTATTTACCTTTTCTGAGGTGCTAAATAGCACATGTGCAGTCACCAGGAAGAACATACCCGAGTCGGGTCGTCAACATGCAGATACAGACGCTCTGCTGCCCCTGGATACTCCTGTTGAGGTATTTTGAGGGATTTGTCCCTAATTTTCCAGAGTTGAGTCAGAGCCAGACAATCAATCACATTTTATGCGTCAAGATCAACTCTTGACACGTAAACATTAAAGCCTTACATATGAAACCGTGGCTGATACCTTTACAAACGCTATGAGTTTCTCTCTCACTCTTTTAAAGACATCATAAAAGTATATCATAGACGCCAGGAATGATGGGGTCCTACCGCGATGCCGCATTTATATACAAGCGTGTCAATATTTCAGATACTTTGACACAACAGCGACTTGCCGAGCATCTCACCTGTGGGCTCGCGGCACAGAAAAAAAAAGCCTTTGATAGATCCAGAAAGACACTCCATCCATTTCGAATGGCGGCAGCCTTCATTATTCTCAAAAGAATCCACTTTGTCACTTCTCCATTCTTCAAGAAACCTCTGCCTCGGCCTGATGAATTATGTTGTCTGTATCTTCCAAAACAAGGCTCTTTCCTGACAGGTACACAACACTTTACAAGATGCCTCTGACTGCCGGCAGATCTCAGTGGGGACAAACGCGTCAAGAAGCGATCGGATTCAACTCTCTGTCCATGATGAGACGTCTCAGGTGATTTGAAACCGTCAGCTTCTCTTCAAATATGGCATCCGGGCCTAACATTTTTTTTACAAAAACTCTAGGTGCTAAATTGTCTTGCTGTCAAGATGCCAGCAGCAGGAAAAAAATTAGTCTGACACCTGCGGTTTATTTATGTGTTATGTGAGAAGTATGTGGGTTCGGCCTTGATCAGCAACTAAACTTCTGACAACACTGATTTAATGCGTTTGTATTCATACAGAGGGACGCAGCCTTTGAAATCTTCACATCACAAATATTTGAGGGGCTTAATCAGCCGGAGATAGAAAGCAGTGACAAACAACGTGGCGTTGAGATAAGTGATATCTTCCTTACTGAATGACCTAATGAATCATCGTAGGTACTGAATTAATACTCAACAAAACCTTTTGGAATCCATTTCTCATTTGTGAAATATGGTTTCAACTCAACTGTCATCAAATCAGCAACAGCATCAGTCATTTGATTCTCTTTGATGGATAAAACGTTTAATAAAATGATCTGCGATCATCAATAAAAACCTTAAGCGGTGAGATTTGTTAGAAACCAAGACGGATAGTTCAGTGTTTCAGTGAAATCTCACCATCCGGATAAGTGAGGGCTCTGAATGACAGAGAAACACACTGACAAGTCGACTTGGATTACCAACAGGCCGATGCTATGAGATGATTAAAAGGGAAATTGTGCGGAATCGTCTCTTGTCCAACGGCTCTGAACGGGGCTCTGTCCAGCTGCTGCCCTCTCTGGGACGCCTTCCTGGTTGGTCACGGCGCCGTGGAGGTGAGAAATCTTTTCACTCACAGCGTGTGCTTTGAAAAGGAGGTGGCGTTGCACAAAACCTACCAACAGCACAAAATTGACATCCCCCAAAAACTGCAAAAGAGGACGGGGTTAATTCAACAAATCCTCGCTGTCAGCAGGAGCACACACTCAAACACACACACACACACACACACACACACACACACACACACACACACA
>JABUIW010000025.1:4645082-4657796 GCA_013363375.1 Menidia beryllina | reverse complement strand
CACACACACACACACACACACACACACACACACACACACACACACACGATACGTACGGACTCAACCACTGTGGGCATCACACACTGACATGCGATAATACAGATGTTCCTGCTCAGGACCAGAACAGCTCACTGCGACTTGACGCGCTCCACGTTGATTAAAATAAACGGATAACGGGCCGCAGCGTGACGCCTCTCGTCGTAAACAGCCCTTTGTTTTAGATCCGATTTGCGGTGCCGCGTCGTGAGCGAATGTTTCTTATTTATTTATTTGAGAAGCATTCACGATTCATGAAAAAAACAACATAGAACATAAAACATCCACCGCCTGACAGAGTCGTATGTGCATCTTTTGTAGCTGTTATGACAAGATGACTTGTTTTTAAGCCCCTATCTGAAGCTTCTACATGTGGTGTGTGTTTACAATAAAATGTTACTGGGTAAACAATGCTAAAGCACAGGTTTAAATGCATGGACGCGTTAAGTATATTCTCTTTGATTGTTATACATTAGAATGAAAGAAAACTGATGCTGATGTATGAATGCTTATATTTTTACATGGTCTTTTACAGCTCAAAATGAAAGTAAAACAAACCTAAAACACAAAAGAAAAAAAATATTTGGAACATTGCTGCTTTGTATTGTTGCTTCATTTGAAAGTAAAACTGATGATTTCACTTCAAAATCTACTCTTAGATTTTATTTCAATAACTGTTTTGTACAATACCTTTCAAACGTGATCTGTTTGTGGAATTATCTGAATCTATTTCTGAATATTTTTGTGTTGAGGTCCACAACAAACCTTTGCTATTCATTGCACAGAACATGATAGATTTATCGTCACAAAATGTAAGGTGTATAGCTGCATTGGCTCGTTTAAATTCAATGGGAAAATGACAGTTTTTATAACGACTTGGTCGACATGTTGTGGTCAAAATTAAAAAGAGATGCAAAGCAACTATTTACCTTTTCTTCTACGCATTTTGGCTCCTCTAAGGCTCATAATTTGCAATATTCAGTTAATTTTGATGTAACTCTCAGTTTCTAATGGGGCTCTGTAACCAAGCCAACTGAGAAAACCAATACGACAGCATGAGGGCAGAATTAAGCAAACGATGCCCCTGGTCAAAGGTCAAAGTAACAAATATTTTAGATAGGAAACTGCTCTGCAGCTCTAGAGTGAAGAAAAGCACACAGTAATGGTAGAATGTGAAATAGAAAAACATTACCTGTTTTACCAAAATGAATATCTTGCATTTGCCAGTTTAATGTGATTAAAAAACACACCAATAACACACAAAGCTAATTCATGAGATACTTTTTGCACGTTACACAAAGGTAAAGGTGTGCTTCATAGTGAAATAAACAGTGGCATACAACACAATGCAACAATAGTTGCTTCGTGAATCTATTCAATTTCTGATGTTAAAGCAGTCAGACATTAGTAACTTTGGCAAAAAGAAAACTGTTCTTTTTTCACCAATTCATGGGATGAAAACTAGTCTGGACAGAGGTATTTATTCATTTGACATTATCAGGTTCCTATGAAGTGCAGATGGTTTGCTTTTTGTCCCATGTAGGTAGTAATGTGAAACATTTACTGGAGCCATTCTATCAAGGACTGGAAACCAGTGCATTTTATGAAGAAATGTTTCAACCCACACCCACATGGTTTATGTTCTTGCCCATTATGTAGTATTACATTATATCAAGTCTCTAAATTTAACGGTAAATTACAGCTTTCATTTATCTCTACGCAATTGTCAGTAATGAAAAGACCTATACAGATTTAAAACAAATCTTTCCCCTGGCTGTAAATGTCTTTACTGCTGCTGTATAATTGTGGATAGTAACTTGCGGCCCATGATCACTGGTTCACTTTAGATGCCAGTATCAGGTGGCCATTTCAGAAACTGCTGTTTTTTTTGCGTCGTTTTACAGACCTGCAGGTTTTCATTTTCTGCTGTTCAACTGAAAATGGGATTAAAAAAATTAAGGTTAAAAAAGCTGAACATTTTCCCTGCATCTTGACGATAAAACACTTTTGGGGTAAAAGGGAAAACGGTGTCAGCTGAACACGTCATCCTGGAGTTACACAATCTTTAACTTTCTCTGCATTAAGATAAAGCAAACGTGAACCTGTATTTTTCGTAGCTTGTCACACAAGAAGCATGCTGAAAGGGGCTTGAAATCTTTTGTTTCTTGATAGAAATGCCTCAGGCTTGTGTTTAAGAGCTGCGTGGGGTGGGAGCATGTCGACTTAAATACCTTCAGAGGAAACATGTCATGGTCTTTTATCAGGTGTCTCACTCGCTGACTATAAAGCTCAGCTCTATGTTTAACTATTAAGTAAAAAAAAAAAAAAAGAAAAGAATTATTTTCGTGTTGTGTTCCCTTTTTCTCTGAAGGGGTTTATGTGTCTATTTAAAATGACTTGTGCACACAAGCTTGAACTGAGGACCTCATACTCAATTCAGACGTTTAGGAGTGTGCCATGTCTGTAACGTAGCTAAATAAATATGCGGAAAGTTGCTCAAATGTTTTGAAATAATTTAATTTCCATAAGAATTCTTTAAGAAGTCAGAAAAATAGAAAAAGTTTGCCGTGGGTTTTTCTTCTGCTGCACACACAAAATAAAGAGGTGAAATAAAATGGCTACTCTGCTCATGCAGATAATAAAATATTTTGTTAAAATATGCCAAAAAAGGTTTAAATAATAAGTTTAATAAGTCTAGAATTCGGTGACTAATAGAAAGGTAATGTTGTGCTCTGGTTTCTGAGGTTGCTGAGTGCTTATTTGTTAGTGGGCAGCAAAATCGCTGAGCTGGAACAATGGCTGTCAGGATTTGAACTTCCAAACATCACATTTTCTATCAGGTGAGCTGCATCCTATGTTTCTGTGAATGCCTTTAATATTGCCCATGATATCATATATAAGATATTAAGTGCCATTTTCTTTTATCATCCAGACGCAATCACAGGACTGGTGCAGTAAAAATTCTAGAGGCTTTAACATAACGTTACTGACATGTTTAGATTAAAATGAAACTGAGAGCAGTGGTTTACTTTATCTTCCATGACTTTTACCCTTTTTGAGATTGGAAGTTCTTCAGTCATGCTACAAGCATGTTTCTGTCTGACAGAGCATGTAGTAAATAGCTTGAGAGCTACTACTGCAAGGAACCAAAATGATAAAAAAAAATACATCTTAATCTTCTGCAATTCAGCAGTGGATAGTTAGTATTAATTTGTCTTTTGGGTACAACACTGTTAAGAGCTATATGGATGCTAGCCTAAGTGGTGAAAACACTAAAGGAATAAAGGAAAACCTACCAAATATTAACAAGAATGCCATATACGCATAATACAAAATCAAACGCAAAACAAAAGTGCTGTGCCTTAGAGTCAAACAACAGTTAATCATAGGTTGAAGTGTTTGGAGTTGAAAATATGGGGAAAAAAGGAATGCTCACTTATCTCAGTTAATTCCAAAAATCACACAAAAACAGTAGTTTCTTTGAGGACATTACGTTTATTTAACAACTGAAGATAAAAGAATGCCATTCAGAATAACTGGGTTATCAACAAAACCTGGAAATCTGACATGGGAGAGCATTTTTTTTCAATCTTATTTACAGTCATGGGCATCAGATCAAATGCCAGTAAAATCATTTTATGTAAACCACTTTGAGGGACCTACTTTTCACTGAAAAAAAGGACATTTTTGGTCCAACAATATTTTGTAGCTTTTTACACTCCCCCCATTATTGGTCTAGAAAATAACATTGTAAAAATACACACAGTACAAATAATATTGAACTGTAAAGAGCAAGATATGCTGACATACATGTACTTGATTATTCATACAATAAGTTTTCAACTTTACAACTGTAGGTCCACAATAATAAGATCAATGGCCTACTAATGCAAATACTGTACATGTTGAACAACCAGGATTTATTTAAAGCGAAAAACAGACTCAAAACATTTGACAGCTTGGTGTTTAAGTGTCAAATAGAAAATGTTAACTGTAGTTCCCAAACTATAGTTAAATGAAACTAAATGCAAAAAGGGACTTTTTAAAATTTCTTCATCTGTTCACAGTCACTGAAAGTGCTGAAATCATCATAACATTTTGGAACACAATCTTTCCCCATCGACTTAATATAAACTGCTGTTACCAGCAGGGACATCGGTTTTGACATCATGGCTGAAATTTAATCAGACATTGACGTACTAACTTGCGTTCCATTAAAAAAACATGCACACACTCCTTCATAAATAATATGCAAGTTGTGTTGAAATATATTTACTCAAAAAGGATGACTTACAAACAGTGACAAAGAGCTTGGACCAGTTTTAAAACGGATGGACCTTTCCTCAAGGCTCAGATAAAATGCAGTGCATTTGAGAAGCAACAATCAGTCAATGACCATATAGTGCCATGTCTGTTGCACCAATCTGGAACTCTGTCAGCTGAAATGAAATTTTTTACATGGTTTGGAGCCTCTGCAGTGCAAGTTCCTGCCATTCATAAACTGGATACTTGCACAAATTGTATTAAAGCTCTTGTGTTTTCACGTGTTCTTAATACAGTTGTGGCACTATCCAAGATGACAGATTGTAGCTTTTAGGTTTAGTGCAACTGTAATCTGTCATACTTTCAGCTTGAAACCATTTCACTGTTTATCCAACTTTTCTAGCTCTTTCACAAAAACTAGATGGTCCTCAGGTGATTTCCCATGTGTTTTACAAAGGTGCAATTTGATTGCATGTTTGCTGACAAATGTCCGATTACACAATTTGCACTGATGGAGCGAGCCGGTGTCTTCCTCTGTAAGTCCAGAGCCGAAAGGCTTGTCCTCTGTTCTGGTGACCACCTGCTGCTCCAACAAATCTATGGAAAGCTTTGAAAGGTCCTTTAGGGTGAACCCGAGGTGGGACTCCAAATGATGAATGTAGGATGAGGGAGTCCTGAACTGGGATGCACAGTCACTGCACAAAAACAAAGGCTGGCCTGAGTCAATATTTTTGAGGAATTTTGTGCCCCCTGTCCGCTTTAACTGGTACTTTACATTGGCCAGCCAATGTGAGATAGTGGTCATAGAGAGGCCAGTAAATTTACAGATGTGAACTCGTTCTTGGGGTCCCAGGTCGCTTATTATAAACTTTCCCTCTGGAGTCTCTCGTAGACTTGATGCAAATTGGGCCTGGAGAATCAGGAGGTGCTGGGGATTCCAGTTCGACTGTCGGCCTTTCCTTCTTTGTATGGGGGACAGCTCCTCCATTCCGTCCTCAAAAGTACAGCCATCTATATCTGATTTCTCAGAGACAGAGGAGGGGGTTGTTGACTTGGGCGTCAAACGCCCGGTCAGGTTCTTCACCATGTCGGAAATATCCATCAAAGCGTTCTCTCTGAGAGGCGGGGATGATGACTGAGAAAAGGTTTTAAAAGTCGGTTTTACGTTGTTTGTGTTGTTTGGTGTTGGGGATGTACCTGTAGCTGCACTGTCACGGCTGTTTTTAGATTTTGTTAAGTCCATAGGCTGATCATTGTCCTCGTCTTGGTACTGACTCAGTGGCTCTGCTTGTTTAGTCGGAGCTGAGCTGCCCATCTTATAAAGCATTGTAAATGGGTCCAAGAACGGGGTGGCTGCTTTTGAAGCCTTGCCCAAGTGGTTGTTCATGACAGACTGCAAAGCACTGAGAGGACTGACGAGCGGCTGTTCAGGTGAGTGATCAGTGATGATGTTCAGATTATTGCAGCCATTGCTTACAGGTTTGTTTGGGGACTCTGCCTCAGTTTTGATCTTTATTTCTGTTTTAGTCTCCGCTTGTTCTCCTTCTTTACCTCTTGGATCAGCCTGATCCTCGACTGCTGAGATTTTCACTGCATTTGAGAGGTGTTCCGGGTTGGGCGAAAACTGCTTGTCCTTAGAATTTGGCAAAGGAGACTTTCCGGATCGGCCCTTATTCTCTGCATGTTTTTCCTCTTTTTCATTCTTTATGGAATTTCTTCCTGTTACTTTTTCCACCAGCTCCTCCATGGCCAGGACATTGCTCTTGTGACTTGGAGGTGAAGAGGGGCTGTTTGGTGAGTGGATCAGAGAGGCTATATCAGAGGACGCTGCCTTCAAGCTGTTGCTGATGAACAATGGCTGAACCTGTGCAGACAAAGGCATGGCAGACTTCAAAGATCCGTGGAGCTGATAGGCAGCGTGAATGCTTGGGTATCCCCCCCAGGTTGGCGTTCCCGTTTGGGCCTTGCTGATCGCACTTGAAACTGTATTCTCCAAAGATTTAAGGATGTCTAGGCCTCCTTTAGGAGCCTCTTCTAAGTCTTCCTCTGTTAGATACTGGTAGGATCTAGCCTTTGCAGGTTTATCTGGTTTTTCTGAAGGGTCATCTTTTTCTTCTTTAATTTTTTTCTCTGGTTCACTTGCATCGATTTTCTCTTCCACTATTTCCTCATCTTTCTTTTCCTCATGTTTCTCTTCAGGGCTGGAAGGCTGCAAAGGGGAGTCGAGCTGTGCCTTACCATTGGGTTGTGGGAGTCGTGTGGTAGTGGGAGGCAATGGAATAGACTGAATTTTCTCCTCGATTACAGGATCGAAAACTAACTGCTTACCCTTTTTAGAAGCTGAATTTGTGACTTTCAGAAAGTGTCCTGTGACCATCATGTGGGCTGTAAGTTGCTGCAAGGTGTCATGTGAACTGCCACATTCCATGCATTTTAGAATTTGTGCCTTTCGTGCCTCGAATTGCCATGTGTAACTGGCACCATTTTGGTAACCATATCGATTGTTAGGAGTGACATAAGGATTAGAAACTTTTTGGTCTTTGGGAGACTCTCCCAAGAGTGTGCCAGATGAGACAGACTCCGGTGAGCTTGGAGACATCAACTCCTGAAATGCTCTTTTTTTGGTTGGGGGTACCAGCTTTGAGGTAAGTGCTGGCATTGGTTCTTTCAGAGGCACTTTCTGATAATGTTTAGTTTTAATCATGTGAACACTAAGGTCTTGCAAGGACTCAAAGGAGTGGCCGCAGTACATGCATTTGAGAACTTTCTGTGCATCTTCTTTTCCTTCCATCTCTAGCAAAGAACGCTTCCGTGGTTTGGACCACTTCTTGCTCCGATCGTCCTCCGAATCCTTGTTGTCGTCACGGTAGTGGCCGGTTTCATTCATATGCACAGTAAGACCGACCAAAGTGTCATAGGCTGCGCTACAGTCCTTACACCGAAACTTGCTGGCACCAGTAAATACTGGGCCATAAAGTTTATTGTTTTGTCGGTAGAGCTGCACAGTGCTGAAAAGACTGGGTTCGGGAAGGAGCTGATACGGCGTATGCTGCAGCGTTTTAGCCAAAGCCGCCTGATGCCAGTCATATCCTAATCCTCCTGTGTTGCCAGAACTTACACTGATGCCACTGGTGCTGTTAGTGGACACCATTCTAGCGGTGGTGCAGCTGGTGGTTGTATTAGTTGTGGCTGGGGTGTTGTTACTGTTACATCTGCTCTTCACATGGATGTTGCTTGAGCTGTGACTGCTCAGGAATCCATTGCTCCCTTTATGATCGCTACTGCTGCTTTTGCTAGCTGCGATATTGTTCTCTTGTTTACTTTTTAGCATGTCCAGAGCAATGCTGGACCAGGAGGCATCTGAGATAAGGTTTGCATAGACAGCTTTCATTTTTGCCAGACTGTCTTGTAGTGAGATGCCATTAATGGTCTCAGTACTTTCTGCAAGCTTCTCCTCTACTTTGTCTTGATCGCTGAAGGAAGAAGAGGTGGTCTTAAGGTCCACCAAATGATCACTTGTGGTGCTGACGGGAGAAGCGTACCCAGCGTCGGGGTTAGTTCCATTGCTGAAAGGAGAGTTTTGGCAGCTATAATGATCTTGTGCGTCATCTTCGTCATTGAAAAGAAAGTCTGTATCTTGCCCATCGAGGGAAAGGCCATCATCCTGCAGATGCTCCTCATCGTCAGTCTTGTCCACTTTGAATTCATCCTCAGATCCATAAGCTGCAAAATACAATAACAAGCAGAAAAACAATATTAGATGCTGATCTATTTTTCGAGATAACACACAAGACACAACAGAATGCAAACATTGCTTCACGGTATGAGGGTCAAGTATGCAAAAATCCTTAAGTAATGTTTGTCAATAGTCTCTCTAAAGGATAAAGGGTTAGCCATAATAAAGTAGCAAACATCCACAACTTGACATTGACAGATAGAGTACTTCTCTGCACTTCCTAATAGAGCTATTGAATACTGTAAGTCAGCAAGTGTAAAGAGCATAGATGAGTAGAGAAATGTTTCCACTTAGTTTAAAACCAAAATCAACTAAATTAAAAAAATATTTATGAAACAACTCTTTCAGTATATTATGTACACCAAGGATGATCCACATGTTACTCTTCAACAGAAATTAGGATAATTTTCTTTTCATATAAACAGAGCAGAATGATTTATCTACATGAGTAAATAAAATGTATTAACAGGGGAACAAAAACAAAGCATTTAAGGATATTTCTTAAATAATAATGCAAGTGCAGCCTTATTTTTCTGCTGTATAGGAACAGCATAGCCGTCCCTGTCTTTGATTCGCTCAATCCCTTCAATGTGTCTTGCATACTGTCGATTAACAAATAGGAGATCGTGGAGGTGAATGCCAGCGTTATCAGCCTTGCCAAGCCATGGTTGGCTGGAGTCGGCTTGGCATCGGCTGTGGAAGTCCTCACAGCGTGATGTTAGGAAACGGCCAGCGGACATGACAAGCTGTGTTGTTACTGCCTGTGCTCCCCGAGTACTCACAGCCTCAAGCGTACCGCTTCACGAGAGAAGGGGAAATTAGTCATCACTGGCGAGTGGCAGATTTCTCTCTTAAAACAACGGGCCCTAAATTCCACCAAATAACGACATTAGAAGTAAAATCCAGTTTACATAGTAATAAAATATTTTACAAAGGGGAAGAAGAAAAAGGTGGTACAATGTGGGAGGAAGGAACTATCATGTAGAAGCAGGAAGAGGGAAGAATGGAGTTAAAGATGCAAAAGCAGCTTTTTCTCATCCATCCCTCATAAGATGCCTGTCTGCTGTGCCAGAATCAGTCTCTAGTGAAGAGGCAGATGTGCTGTCAGCTTCAAACAGCATGTAGCTCTCTATCCCATAATCGAAATGGACATTATACCTGATGTTTTCGAGGTGCCAGTAACTACTGGGAAAGGCTCGAGGTCCTACACCTGTCTGTCGCGTCTGTTGAAGCGTGTCAGAGAGAACATCCATGCATCCTCCCCCCCTAAGTTAATTACACTTTCCCTGTGCTGCTTTTTTTTTTATTAACAGTATACCAGACAGTATATTTTCACCTTTAGCCAAAGCGGCAGTGACACGTTCTTTCATCTCCATCACATTTCAGCCCGGCGTGTTGAAATGAAAGCAAAACTAAGATCTTTCAAAATCCAAAGTGTGAAAAGAAAAAGACAAAACAGCTTCCCTGACAAAGTGAGAGAAACCTGACAGAATTACCGACGTACATTCCAACACGGGAAGCAGACGGACACTAAATTCTACTCTTTGCCTGCCATCCTCTGTGTTGCCGTGGCAGGCATCAGTGTCGGGAGTGTGTCAGTGTCAGCCCGAGGTGTCAGTGTCCACACAAACAAGCCTGAGAAGTGGTGGGAGGGGGGAAAGGAACAACAACAAACACAAGTCAGCCATCCCTCCCACCACCCCCCACCCCCTCCCCCTCCCCCTCCCCTCCTTCTTGAGCCTCCCTCTTCACCATCTGTGTAAGAAAAGCTGCGGGTGCCACCGCCGGCTAATAAGGCAATCAGAGATGGAAAAGATGCTGACACGGCGGCTTTTGAGCGTCACTCAGAACAAAAGAGGAAGAAGAGAGGGAGGGGGTGAGAGGGTAAGGGAGGGGATTAACACAGGAGGCTGGAGGGGAGGAGAGGCGAGAAAGTGTCTGTTGTGGTTGTCAGTCAAAAATGTAAGCCCACTTTGTGCTGTCAGAGAGGAGAGGCAAAAGAGAAGTTCTGAAAAGAGTGGAAAAAAAGAAGAAAAAGATGCGTTTAGGCCAACTAGCAAGAAGCGTGTGTGAATGCGTACCTGACAAAAAAAATAGATATAGAGGAGTTTACGAAAAATAGAAGTGAAAAGAAAAAACTGTGATGATTTAAACTTCCACTATTTGTGTGTATAAGTGTGTCGGCGAGGTGTGGCTGATGAGTTGTGTACGCGCGCGTGTTTGCGAGCGTCTGAAGTGTCGCAGCGTGTCAGGTGCAAGCGGAGATGCAATGTGGCTGGTGGGGGGAAATGGAAGCCATCTGTGTCTGTAGAGGAGCCTGTCACTATTGTTGTGCCCAAAGTCCAGGATTTCCTGCTGCAGACAGGTGACACCACAGTAGGACATCCCCCTGTCCAACACACACACACACACACACACACACACACACACACACACACACACACACACACACACACACACACACACACACACACACACACACACACACACACACACACACACACACACACACACACACACACACACACACACACACACAGACACAATATATATGCAAACATGCACTCCTTCCAATCTGCATCCTCCCCCTAAAGAAAGACAGCTCTGTGATGTCCACTCATGCGATCAGCTCACTTGTACTCATATTTGGGACAAACAAGTTGAAAAAAAACAGCATAAATAAAAAAAAAAGTGGATCTTTAATGCGCCAACCCAAAAACTATTCCAGTTCTGATAGGTTCTGATTAGCCCTGCGCTGACCTGTGAAAACATGATGCTTTTGAGTGATAACAACGAAACTAAAGACTCAGGTTAAAGTGACATTAAGCAGGATTTTAATGGCGCATTCAGCTTTCCCCCCCCGCCTCCATTTTCCTTTTATATAAGCCGCACAGCGCACAACATTTCCCCTTTACACTGTCTTCAAGTTATTCACGTTGTCTCAGTGAAGAGGGGCAATCCTGGCTCTCATTTGCAGTACTAATGTCCAATTCCGCCAGCTTTCGCCCTGCTGATTTACCCCGCTCGCCGGGCGCCGCAGCCACAGCCGGCCGGCCGGCGAGGCCCCCTCGCAATGTTTAAAGGCCCTTCAAAGCGGGAGCTCCGGCATGGCAGCCTTATTTCTCTCTCCCGTTTCGCTTTGTCACCGGCCTCTCCATTCCCTGCCACTCACCTCTGATGGCTTTAGACAGGCCTGATCAGTGTGTGTCATTGACCTGTGCGGCGTGCATCAGTGTGTGCGCACTTCAGCGGGGAGAAGGCTGTAAATAAAATGACATTATTATTTCCTCTGTCCTATCATGTAGAAAAGCCAATTATGGTAATGCTTAGTATGTCAGGCAATCTCTGTCTCTCGCCACTCTCCCCCATCCTGTTCATTCCTGCCCTTTTTTTTTTAAAATACAGGAATCGTGGCTGTGGTTTCATAGGACGTGACACTTTCCTTGGACTACTCTGACTATGGCTGCACACTGTCGGCACAGGGCCACCGTCTCTTCCTCAGTTACAGTACCCGGTGACTAATTTGATAGTTATGTGACACTGTGAGAATAATTTGAGACTTTTTTTGCAGCCTAGTTATGTTAAACCTTGATATCAGTCCCAAATGTATGCACATATTTGTTGCCTGAGGTGATTAAATCTTTTAATACAGGGTTAAATAAGATGATTTTGCAAAATACTGATTGCATTTGCAGATACACTGCATCAGTCATAATAAGGGCTACATTTTTAGCTTCTTTGACCAGACGTGTAAAAGCTTACCGAACAGCACCTCTTTAGTTGCTCCCTCCCCTAACCCACATAGAATAGCCTGCCATATGGCACAATAGCTCTGGGGTTTCTAATGGCTCAAACAGTATGTCGTACAAATCCACCTTAGTTTCCAGAGCTTTAACGTTTGGGAAAAACAAAAGAGCCAGTGTAGTCTGCTCCTCATTCTACTAACAACATGGAAAGACATTTGTTCCTTGCTTTGATGAGAAACAGAAGTCTACCACCTCGATGTGACACCAAATGATTGTGTTTAATTTTTCTTGTTTGAACAACGTTCATTTAGAAATTGTGCTTTCAAAAATAATTTGAGAATTATTATCATCTATTGAATTGACCTTATTCCATACTAAGTGCTAAAATCTGCATTCTGCGTAAATCTGCCTGACATACAATTATAATAACAAGGTATATGACACACATATTTCTAAATGGATCCTCTAAAGCAACGCATTTTAATTAGGCTAACTCATTTGTGAATTCAAAAGAAAACAGAAAAACCATAAAACAGAAGTTATTAGCTATAAAAAGCAAATGCGTTCCCATTTCTTTCTTGAAGTGCCAGAAAAATGTGCCATAACATGACAGTGACTGTGGTCTATAAATCACCTTCTCCCTGAACTGTCAGTGCTCACTTGTTCCGAGATGAAACAACAGCCGGTAGATAATCGGCGCAACATATTCCAGCCCTGTCTGCTCAACTTTCTTGCCAAACCCTAGACACCAAACTACTGAACGTTGCTCTTGTGCCGCATAGACATTTTAAACCATCTGGTTTGCTTTCAAGCAAAGTATGGATAAGGCATTGCTGCTTAACATTTATGTGAATGAAATTCCCTCCACCTCTGCTCAACATTGACTTGGACAGAAGCAATTTATCAAATATATATATATATATATATATATAT
>JABUIW010000025.1:4626562-4644682 GCA_013363375.1 Menidia beryllina | reverse complement strand
ATATATATATATATATATATACTTTGTTTTATACAAAGAGTGCATCTTTATTATTTTAAATTTCTATTGCACATGTGTTTCTGTGTGCATAGGCATGATTGTTATTAGCTCGGTGTTCTGTTTAAATCTAAAATGAATGAAACCCAAACCCAATGTACAAAAACATTCCATGTTTTTATCATTTCTACATAGATGCAATCTTTTGAATTCACCTACATTACCCCTGACAGTTGAGCTTTCCCCAACTAAACAGCTGCTCTCATCGCCTAGCAACAACCACTTGATGGATGACCCCAAAGATGGATAATTACCATAAATCACTGTGGTTGTGTCGAGAACAGCCGCGGAAAATCATTGAGATAAAAAACACCAGGATGAAACACAGTTTGAGGTGGTGTCTCAGACGTTCAGGTTTTCCCACCTAAACTTAAATTCCCACCTAAATTTGGCTGCTGAAGACTTCTTCTATATTAAAAAACACATTTAATGACGAGGAAGTTGAACTTGAGGATTTAGTATATGTTTTGAATGCTGCAAATGTGTAGGACAGAATAGGTCTGAACAAGGGGTTGTGAAATTAACCGTGGTGAATGACTCACGGGATAATATCTGTCCCGAAGGAGCCCTGACAAACAAAGTGGACAGAGGAAGGAAGAAAGGAAACGGCAGACGAAGAATGATGGCAACACCGATGAGCTTAGCGCAACAAAGAAGATGAGGCAAAAAGAGGAAGTGTGTTGTACAGCGTGCGTGTGCGTGTACATTTACGTGCTGCGAGTCTGAGTGTGTGTGAAGGACAGAGGTAGACAACATGACAGGAGGATATGAAGGGAAAAATAAAGCCATGAGTTGAATACAAAAAAAATACAACAAATCTGTGAGGACAAAGGGCCAAAACAGGGTCACCACCTAACCAGTTTGGTCTAGCTGTGTCTGGTTGCACAATAAGCCATCAATCAACCTTCTCTGCACTGTCAGCCCTCCCTTTACTTCAGAGGCCGTCCAGTTTGTACACGCCTTAGGAAAAAAACATTGAAACGGAACCGAGGCGCAGAGGTGAAGGGAAAAATACACTGTGAGCACAGAAACTTACATGAACTTGATCCTTTATTCTTAACTGGAAAGATGCGCACAGCAAATAAGCGAGGAACAACAGAACGCCACTGTTTGTTTTCACGTTTGATTCATGGAAATAGAAACCAAAGATCATGATACCATTTTAGGACATATAACTTTTATGGCTTCCTAATATTTAGATTATTGACAATTAACATTTAAAGTATTTAAAACTCTTGGATGAGCAACTGTATAATATTGCATAAAATTTCTTGCATGTTATAAAACTTTTGTCTTTTATTGAACATATTTTCCAACAAAACTAGTGTGTTAAACACGGTCTTTTCAAATTCCAGAAGCGGCCTATTTATGTTCAGTGATGTAAAAGCTACAGAACTAGAGCTACTGCATGTAACAACAGCTCTTCCCAGAGGACAAAGCTATGGTAAGACACAGTATTATATCTATATGCTGTGTGGATCACAGTTTCTGATTATCATGACTTTATGCTTGTTTATTAATTCAGGTCTACCCCGTCTACCCTGTCAAGTGGATGTGTGACGTGGCTCTCAACTGCGTCCCTGAAAGGTAAAGACTATGGGTAGTTCGGTGATAGAAAGAAACACATAAAAACTAATTCGGCTTTTCAGTGTTAAAGCTTAAAACTGTTCGACACATCACAATAAGATCATAACAGCCGTGCACAGAATGCGCAAACTTTGTTTACTGAGGACTCGCTCTTATCTCCTTAAAACATGTATTTGCCTTAACATTTAATGATTTAGCCGTAGGAACTTGCTTCTTGTCCCCATAAAGCAGACATGTCCCCACACAACACTGTCTAAACATGTTTGGTCCCCACAATATGAGTAATACCTGAATCATATCTGCCCCCACACACACACACACACACACGCACACACATAATTTTGTCTAGCTGCATCAAAACATTTCCTCGGCTCCTCCCAACCCACATCTTCTTCTCTGTGTGGCATTCAGAAACAGCCAAAACACAGCGCAACAATGCTAGCAACTTTGTGAGAACTAGACCTTGGAGAGCTGACTTCCATCCCTCCCCCAAAACGCACGCAGACAGACAAAGAAATAACATCTTTAGAAACCATAAAGTCACTTCAGGGAAATTAATTAGAACCGCAAACCCTTCAGGCAGGAGGCTGCTCGGGACAGCCAAACATCCCCGAACATTTTAGTGCTTTTAACTGCATGTGTCACAGGGGAAATTCCTGCAATTGTGTCCCATCAAAGCCATTATCCTTTATGCATCGCCACATTTTCTTTTTTATTCTGCCTGCTCAAGTGACGAGTTAGTGCTGAAGTTTGGTGCTCCATTAAACAAAGTTACACTGTTTCATTTCGATACCAGCTCAGGATATAAGCATGATGAATATCTTGGGGTGATAAGAAAAAAAAAAAAAAACCCATAAGAATAAGCTGAACCAGATGAGCTGTGTGTGAGGACTTTTTTTTCCCTCCTCCCTGATGACCAGGGTAGTAAAGTGACAAAAGAAGAAAAGATAGGAGGGGAGGCGGGTTTGGGGGTGAAAAAGGATCCCCGGAGAAAGTCAGTAAATTATGAAGTGGGCTCTCAAAGTGGACGAGCATCAGTAGCCATCTTCCCCTAAATGTTTGTGTGTTCGTCTGCGTGTGAGAGAATGCGTGCACAATGGTTGCGAACGGCTTCACAGCGAGAGAGAAAAGAGGCAGGAAGAGAGGAAGCAATCCTTCAACAGAGCACAATATCAGACCGCGGACAGACAACGAACGGCTGGAAGGTTCTGGAAATGAGAGAAAAGCCTGCCTCCCTCACATTTCAGCTCGCAACGCCGCCTCCCAAAGTGCCCTCCATCTAAAGCTAACACACACTCGCGCGCACGAACACTCATAAATGGCACCATAAGTCTGTATCCGCAATCAATCTCCGCTATGAAGACGCATCCATCTTCAGTAATGTTAATGGGAGGGTTTCGGGGGGGTGGGAGGGGGTGGAGGACAGGGGTAAAACAGAGGGTATGTGACTGCAGAGCTTACCTCAGAACAACGTGAGCTGATGTGTCTGTGTGTGTGTGTGTGTGTGTGTGTGTGTGTGTGTGTGTGTGTGTGTGCATAATAGAGACAAGGTATATGAATAAAAAGTGAGAAAGGAGCCGTGTGCGTTTGTGTGTGCGCGTTTGTGAGCGTGTCAGGAGGTCAGGTGAGTGCCTTGGAAGGAAAGTGAGTGATGGCTGTCAGCTCGCGACTGGTACAAAAAAATAAATTAGGCATATGAAGAAAAACAAACGGGCTACGAAAAGAGTAAAAAAAAAAAGGGTGAAGGGCGATCAAGGGAGGGGTAATCGGAAAGGAGGAGGGTGAAAATGAAGGAGGAAAAGCCATTCCTTCTGTGTGCAAAAGCATGAATGTAGAAGGAAGAAGATGGAATACTTTTCAGGAGCCATTGAGGAACATTAAGAGGGACGAGTCTGCTGTTGGCAGTTGGTGTATGTGTGTGTTCACAGCCTGTTCCGGGACATGGAAATGTAGAAAACTTAAACCTTCCATCTCGTTTTTAAGCCTCCAACAAACATTTTTTTTAAAGGAGCACTTCTTCACCGGGTTAGAATCTGAGTTGGAAGTGCCTCTCGGTGTGCGCTTCCCCCCCTGCTAGCGTGTCGGTGTCAGCGTGTAACCATGTGTGTTCCATCTCCGTAGATTTGTCAGCGTCTGTCCCGTGACACACTCGCTTGTTGTGAGAGGAGGAAAGCTCTCGGAGGGCTTTTGTCAAGCGGCGGTCTGTTCTTTTCCTGAGGCCTGGCGCCTCTCGTTTGATAAATGACACATGTCATTCTGTCAGCCCCTGCCATCCGGACTGGGAGGCCCCGAGCTGATGTATGGCCGCCCGGGCTAAAGGAAATCGGGAGTGTTTTGGCAGCGCCCTGAGAAAATGGCCTCTTATTCTGGTGTCTACTTTTGTGTCTTTGTGTGCATGTGTGGTTGTGCCTGTCTGTCTGCGATACTGGGAATGTTTAATTGTGTTGCACCTAAAAGTGAGTGTCTCTGTCTGCAGGAGTAGTGGTGTGTGTGTATGCGCGTGTGTGTGTGTGTGGTTGTGTGCGTGTGTGTGCTCTCAACCTGTCAGGCAGACGGGTAGAGGGAGACAAATCATCGTCATGGCCGCCCCAGCTGTTCCCCAAATTTGGTGTGAGGAGGAGAGTGAGGGGGAGAGAAAAAAATCCTGCCATTTGAGTTTTAAACGGCTGACGCTTCCCAGAAACGGGAATGAGTGAGAGGACGAGTGAAGCTGAGTGCAAACGCGCACACGTGCACACAAAAAAAAAAAAAACTCAGGCCAGGCCCAGATGCAAGGAAGATAGCGGGAGGGGTTTTATATCGCAAGGATTTTTGTTAGCGAAACACGAACACAAATACCTAAATATATTAAAAACGACTTTTGGGAAAGACATTTTAACCTCTTCCAGACTGACGGGACAGCAAAACAGAGCCTCCGCTTTGTTTACAGAACGTCCGGCGTGAATATCTGCATGGGCTCAGATCTGCGTGAGGCATTTCAACCCCGACATGCTTTCCCCCTCTAACCTTTATCTAGTACGATTCAACTTTAAAACCCAAACCCTTTCTCTTACAGATCTCCTGTCCCGGAGACGACTTTCGGAACGACGCACACACACACACACACACACACACACACACACACACACACACACACAAACCCGTCCCCGGTGGAGGACGCTCCCACCTGGAGACGGTGAACTCCGGCTGACCCCGTTTGATTGGGTCCTTCCCCCCTCTCCCATGAAGAAAAAACAAAGGAAGGGAAAAAAAAAAACCTCCACCGTCATTAAGCAGTGAGTGATGAGTGGCAGCCGTGGGTGACATCCCCCCCCCCTCGCTCTTTCTCTCTTTCCTCCACTTTCCAACCGCTTTCATTCTGTTTTCTCCTCTTCCCTGCCTTACTTTTCCCTCCCGCTTTATTCACCTCTCTCTCCATCCCTCAACCCCTCAAGTCATTTCTCTTTCTCTTCTGTGTTGCTTTGCCTACTCTTTTTCCACTCCCATCATTCCTCCCTCCCTTTCCCCCCCCCCCCCCCTCTCTTGGCTCCCTGGTTTCTTTTTTGTCTGCTGTCAGTCTCTCTTTTTTCACCCTTCCATGCCCCATCGTTCTGTTGCTTCTTTTCTTGCGCACACAATGGCGCTTGGCCCGGTCCTGTCTGGCTCTCTGGCCCCTGTCTCGTCGACACTCAGCTCCTCCGTACATAATTGATCCCAAATAACCAGAAGAAGAGGGCAGGATTGTGACATCGGGAGCACACAAACAGTAATTCTGCTTTTTCTGAAAAATGTCCAACCGCGTTCATTTTTCAGGCTCTCCATGAGAGCTCAGATCCCGTTTGTTTATCATAAAATACATTTCCAACAAGTTAACAAGCATTCAGATGGTCAATTTGGGATAAACTTAAAAGGAAAACGTCATAACAGTTTTGTGTTAATTAATATATATATCATATCATCTGTATCATACCTGTTCCTAGTAGGGCTACAAGAGCTTAAAAAATACATGGTGATGAAAGCAACCTGACTCATTCAGAAGCACAGCAAGCTGTTTGCGTTTTCTATGATTAATTTACAAGGGAAACCTCTGAATTAAACATTAGTAGAAAAATATTTTTTCAAGCTACATTTTCTCACACTGGATTTAATGCTTTCTTTTTCTGTTGAAGGGCCTACCATGATTGTGAGAAAAAAAACTAAACAAGTTACCCACTCCTAACAATCTATTTGATGAGGAATCCCTGTTCTCTCAAACAGAATCAAACTACTTCCTTTTTTTCTCTTGTGTACTTGCACTTTTATGGACATTTTCTCATCTAACTGACCACTCAAAGCACTTCACCAATCACACACACATTCACACACCAGTGGATGCACTGGTAAGCAACTTTGGGGTCCAGATTCTCTTCTCTGGACTTTGTTTAAATTCTGTCATCAGGCAAAACATTTGGAACTTTCCCGATGGGTTCTTGTGAGGTTCAGAGATCTGTAAAAGTTTGATAAAGAAAGAAGCAAAACAGACTAACAATCAGTGAGCATGCTGGTTCAACTAGTGGGAACACATTCAAGTAGAAAAAAAAAAAGATTCTTGTAACATTTCACCAACATTAGTAGTAAAGTGATGGAAAGATATATGATGAATAGAGTGGACATAGAGGTTTGTTTCTGTACTTTACTCATTTTGACCAAAAGCAACTGAAGCTTTAACCCTTCACGAGCTAAAAATACTGTGTTAGCCGGTGGTCTTTTGCTTTTCAAACTGAGATCTAACATACCGGACAGGTTATGCAAATAGTCGCTGATCATCTCCCCTGACTTCAGCTTCTACAGGCCGAAAAACCGGGAAATGCCTTTCAGCTTGTTTTACAAAACATCCTAAGAAAACTTTTCCAGGGGCTCAGAGCTCTCTCCCTCGGTCCCCAGCTTGCCCAGTTCACACAGCGTGTTGTGTCTTCTCAGCTGAGGGCAACAAGTGTGAATAGCTGAGGTTTCATGCTCATACACACAAACAACTAGTGTTACAGTTTAAAGTCCGTGTGAGCTCTTTCACACACTAAGTGTACGACGACAGTGAAAGAGGAGGAAACGAGCTGCTTCCACGGTTCCATTTTGTTAAGCATCTGAAAAAGAAGAACTGTCGAAGCATAATTTGTTTCAACTCTGTGGGAGTCCGCACTGCCAGCCCCTCATTTCTGCCTGTCTGGCTAACTTTATGTACTGAGAGAGAGAGAGAGGAAAAAAGACCTAACGAGGTGACGGGGTGATTGACTGAACGTGATAAACATGATGTTAATCTGTGCAAGCTCCTCTGCTCCTTGATCCTGTTTACTTTAACAAAGTTTAATTAAACATTCCTGACGTGCTCAAAGCGCTCTGCTAAAAACACCTCTTTATTCCCTTGTCAAATATTATCTTTAATTAACATTATTTTTACAGTAAATCCAGTCAGTTTCAGAAACCTTTGCGGTTTGTCAATGGGCATTTTGAGAATGCAGTCTAAATGATGTTGCAGCTCCTGTTTGTCAAACTGATAAGGTGACATATTTTTCAAATCAGGCTGGGAACGAACCAATCAAACTCTACAGCTGCTTTTTTCTCCGATTAAGCTTGCAAAAACAACCTGCTGTTTTTTTTTTTTTAGGCCTGAGAAACATCAGGCAACTGCAATAGTTCTTTCTTTTTTCTTTTTTTTTTAACAGAAGCATGCTGGACCTCACATTGTTACTTGCTCCTGTATAAATGTGTCTGGCTGAGTATACCAACCTGGAAGTATCTGTGCAGCAGCCGTAATAGGAGCTGAATTCTCCAAATGCTTAGAGAAAGAGCTCAAAGAAGATCTTTCCTTAGAACTTTATAAAGGAAAAATCCTTCATGATAAAGCAATATTCCATATTATATATATATATATACATACACACACACACACACACACACACACACACAAACGTGTATATACTCAACTGTCTAGAGAATCAATCATATGCTTTCATGTTGTCAGACACATTCCTCTTTTATTCCTATTTATACTCACCAGTAATCACCTTTAGTCTGTTTCATCAGTAACATTAAAGAAGATTTTGACTTTATTCCATATACTTCCAAGAATGATTTAAATGGTCATAATAAGTTCATGAGAAGAGGTAATAAAATATATATTTATTCCAACAGTATTTGCAGTAATGCATTGAAATATTTGTGTAACAGTATAATTAGATTGCAATCAGTGTGTTATCTAAAGCACTGTTTCTTTTACATTTAATAATTCTTATAACAATTTAAGATTCTTTACCAAAGTCAGTAGGAAAATTCCCTCCCATGTTTCCCCATCCAATGTTTTTTATTTTATATTTTAGTTTTTAGAAAGTAAAATTTTGGTTGAAAAACTTCATGATTGATAATGTTTTCTGCTGTCAGGAGATCAAACATGTAATAGAATTAAATATTTTTATGGCAATTGCCAAACAGAAAAACAATCGCGAAGCAACTAAATTCTGATAATTTTCAACATTCCTTAAATTTTTTACTTTGAGGTCTGCATTGGAATTTCTGGTCTCACTTGTTTTGACAATGTAATTCTATATTTATGTTTGCCATTAATTACTTTCATTCAATAATTTAACTCATTAGAAAAAGAAATGTCTGGTTTAAAGAATCTTTAGTAAACAGCCTCGAATCGAACACGACTGGACTAAGATCTGTCTGAACTGGAATGAAATTGGCAGAACGACGATAATAAAGAGCAGAGACTGATATTGGCTTGCTAGCAAGTTGTAAAAACACTTTTTGAGTGATGACTTTCAGTTGCTTAATTTGATCTTTGCCCTTTTCCTGAAACCTAATGGCAGCTCTACCTGGTGACTTATGGAAGGCATAAAGTCAGAGACACGTCGGGAAAGAAAAGAAGCAGAGGAAGACTCGGGTGACGGGAAGCAAAGCAGAGTAGCTCAGTAAGAAAGTGCACACCACGCAATTACAAACGACACACACAAGTAGACATTGCGGAAGTGGGAATGGGGCCATTTGTGGACTCTGACTTTAAGTCTGGATGCGCTCCATATACAGACTCCGATATATCACCCCGGCCTTTGCGAATCCAAATCAGTAAATGTTAGCCAAAGTAGAAGGTATGGTCGTAGCAAATGCTAATGCTACCGAATGACGGATGCCATTGATCATAGGGGACTTTCTGGTTTTAATGGATACTTCCAGCTACAGAACAAGAGGATATATCAACAATTAAACCAGAATGATAGATGGATGAGTTTCCCTAAAATGTATTAGAGCAACAGGATGCCGAGCAGCTACAGCAAAACACAACCGACTGTCTGTCAGACTTGACATTGTCCGTTTGGTGGAACCTCGGTCGGTTTTCGGTGTCGATTTAAACATAATTCCTGGGCTGGACGGGGTGCCTGTCTTTGGAAACCTTTAGTGAAGCGAGCCAGCGGAGGCAGATGGACGACGACAGACAACGGGCCAGTACTTGGGTCATCTTCACAAAACAGGCGATCGGAAACAGATGCTCAGGTAGACGTCCAGCCAGCCAGCCGGACAGACGCTTGGCTAGATCGGGAGATGGACGGAGCGATGACAGAGACACGCTGAGCGAGGAGGCTGCACAAAAGGCCTCCCGCTGTTCTCTCAGAGACAGACGACTTAGAGGGGACGGAGCTGAGCTAATACCCCCTTCCGACCGTCCCTGTCTCAGACACAACAGCAGCTCTGGAGAGATTTGGGAGGAATTTTCTGGGGCAACATGTGGTGTTGTTGAACTGATCCCGAAACATTATATCCCCCTTTTAAATGCCCATCAAGTGGAGCACTGAGGCTGATGACATTTAAGTGATTACTTTGCGTAACCCCGAGCAAACTACGGTCAATGGGTGTCTTTCAAACTGAAGCGGCAGACAAAGCTGAATAGCCCCACGCTAACAGAGCCAGCTTTGAATTCTTCTCCTGCGCAACACGCTGTATGGACAAACTGTCTGCTTAATGGGAATGGGTTAGGCTTTTGGAAAGTCTGTGACAGAACGTGACGCGTGACTTCAGCGCCCTGTAACCTTTTGGATTTTCATGAAGATTCCGAAATACAAGAACAAGGCCAGTGGGCCTGAAAGAGGATAGTACTACACTCTCCTTTTCTGATGTGGAGTTCATGTTCTTGTAACCAGTTCACTGCCTCTCGAGCATCCGGTGAGAGAACGATAGATGAGGGTGAGAGACGGGGAGGGAGATGAAAGAAAATATGAGCGGGGTAGAAGAGAATTGAGTCGGTAAGATAGAGATTGATGACAGATAGGAAGATGAGAAAGGGCTTACAAGGAGGAGAGGAGGTAGTAATCCCCCTAAAAAATGAGCAGTGAGAAAGACAAGACGGAGGGAGTTGGCAGAGATAGAGCGGAAGACGAATAAAGAGCAGGGGTGGTACTGCACTGGGCTGCGGCATACCCTTCCCCAGTTTCAAGTCTCAAGGGCATAGTGTCATCTGTTAACTGTATTCATTCCCAGATGGCTTATCTGGAGTGAACTAGTGTCCGAAAAAATGATATTCATTGCTTCTCAACCCACGTTATCGAATAAACACCCAATGGGGGATACAAATTTCCAACCTCTGACTTTTTGCCGACTTGCAGTGAGCAGTGCGTGCATATGCTAAAGCCAGCCTTTATCAAACGCCGTGGAATAGAAACAAGTACCTGTCCTCTGGTGATAAACAGAACCGCTCATCCCCCGGTTTTGGCACATTTCGGCTCTTCTTACAGTGTGTTATGAGACAATATTCAGTTTGGTTGACAGAAACAAGAACCAGTGGCGGGGGTGGACATTCATCCGGTGTGTCCCGGGTGTGTCGATGGACGTTAAATTTGCATTTCAATTGTGAATCAAACTTTAGTTGGGACCTACAATTATAGAAAAGCAACAGTTTGATGGGCTAAAATATGTAACATCCATGAGAGGTCACATGTAGGCAAACACCCCCACAAGCCTACTACGGATTAGTGTTTACACAAAGGATGTTTTTATAATTAGATATAATAACAGTTTGTTTGTGTACACCTGCCCCTTCAAACGTATTTTAATGCTTCCACACCACCTTTAACCTTTATAGTTATCTTTTGTAATGTATTTCCAATTTCCTTCCAGCAATAAAAAACAGACAACAAAAGGAGAAAAAAAGTGTCCAAAGTGGATCGGCCGAGTCAATATTTTATCATTAAATAGAATGAACCCAGGATTTCACATCCCCAATGTAACCGTTTTCCAAACCTGTACCTAAGTAATTACAAAGTTGTTTAAAATGTCTTTCTCATTTATATAAACCCAAACTGTGGTTTTAACTTTTTTGCTCAACAATTAGCTTCACAACCATCCAGAGTTCATCACTTGGTGTTAAAATATTCCGTTTCCGTCCAACATGCGTTCTCTAATGAGGCCCGATAAAGGTCCAGATGGGATCTGCACCATTATTCGCCGAGTTCTTTTCCTAATACCCCGCTTTCCAGCATTAAGAAAATCCTGAAGGTTGTTTTTCTTGCGGTGGTCTCGCTCAGAGGAAATAGCACAGACAACCACTGCACCTCCACCTTGACCGGGAACAAAAAACATTAAATCCCATAATCAAAAAAGGATGTCCATTTATGCCCATAAAATCTACGATTATAATGTAACAAACTGTTAGTCCACTATTTAGAGATCTCCTGGCCCAACCTCAAGGATTTTGTATGTCCGACCTGAATCTACTTCTTCGTCCACCTGGCTGCAGCAGAGTGTGTGTGTGTGTGTGTGTGTGTGTGTGTGTGTGTGTGTGTTTCCCGTCTGGTGGTGCAACACAGCCGCATATAATCAGCAGCTAATAACGCCACATTGGGAGTCGCTGGGCCAGCATAAATCAATGGGCAAAATAATTGCTAATACACTGGCTATTGATTGGAGTGCCCGCCAAGCACTCATTTTCTGGGTCGACTGTATAGCAAAGCGCTAACGCACTGACAAGGGTAAAGTGCCATTTCTCTGAAAAGTGCAGGGATAGACAGCTGGGCAGCAAAGAAAAAACCTGACTACGGGGCCTCTGCAGTAATTCTTAATTGACACCTGTCAGAGCGGCGGTAGCGGTCACAGCTGCTGCAGGAGAACGTCTCCCCGAGTCATGTTCGTCTGTCACTTTTAATACCTTTTCTCCACAGCAACTCTTTTCTCCCCACTCTGCCGGGTCTTCCGCCTCACCCACAGCCCCCTCGCACGCCCGCCCGCCCTACTGCACGCCAGATGTTCCAGACCGGTTAACAGAAGCAAACGCGCAACTTCCAAGGCCAAATGGTGAGCGGGGCGTCCGGTGGCAACTCAGTCACAACATCGGGGGTTTGTAATGATCAGTTCGTGGAGCCGAGGCGATTTTTCAGCCCGGCTGACAGAGCACGGAGGAAAAAAAACAACAAAAGAAAAAACAATTTCAGTATAACAAGGAGAGTGAAGAAAAAAAAACACGATTCTAGATCGTAACTGGGAAAATGCTATTTCCTGCAGACAAACGGGATCCTAGCAGACTACAACGTCTTGACAACGACGGCGTCCACCTGTGGTACGCTGTCAATCATTCAAGGACGCACAATACATTAAAACGACACAGATATACACAGAGAGACGCACAAGACAGACGCACATCAAAGAAGAGAGTACAGGGAAGGAAACCATGAAGCAGACACAGTCGGTATACAGTACAATGGAGGAGGTACACCGGTGCTCCCCCGAGCCCACAGTGGCCTCTCAGCAAACCCCGGACCACCCATCGTCCCGTCGTAAATCACGGCTGACCATATGTCTGGCTTTTTCTGCATCCCTCCGCGCTTCCTCCACGCTCTAACCTACCACTATTGTCTAAATCATACACACTAACACAAACACTGGCTAAGTATAAGGTTTGGGAGGAAAAAAAAAAAGCAAAGGCAGCTGGCCCACTTTGGAGGTCTGGAAAACTCACAGCTCCCAAACCAGTCCACGGAAATGGTTGAAACACTATAAAATATCTCTAAAGAAAGCTCAAGACTTTCTAAACACACACCGGACAGTTCATCAGGGGTAATCTGATGTTTGCTAAACGCTCAGTAAAAAGCTAAAAAGCTGTTTTTTTGCTTCATAGTGTGAGGATTTGTGGGATAGTGACCTGCACATGTTCAGGCTCTCTGCTGTTGGCAAAACAAAAGTATCTGAAAAGTCCCTTTTGGCCTTGGGGCGGGGGGGGGGGGGGGTGTTCACATCGGTTAATCGCTATTCTCGTATATCCGTATATCCTCACAATATGCGTTTGGAAATCTACACTCAAGCAACAGCCCCATGATGATCCCACTCATTGAATTTTTGTTCGACAGAGAGAAGAAAAAGAGGATCCCCACTGTGTGCGAAGCTCAGAGTAACCAGCAGCCCGGGACCTGTCCCCCTCTGATAGGTTAGGTAAGTCATTTAATTTTTATCATTCTATTTTCCCCCATTAACGTTGGGGCTTTTGCTCTGCAGCTGCCTCAAACTGAATCAAACATATCTTAGTGGATTAAAAAAAGAAGCTAAAAAAAAGATAAATAGATCACAGATAACAGATAAGTAGAAGAACAATTAAAGAGAAGGGAACTGGTCGCTTTTTGCTCTGGTACAAACTCGTGTCCCGTTTATTCCTTTGTCCGGGGCGCTGTGTGCTGAGTGAAATCCCAGCGTTTCCGGCTTCCTCTGAAGCTCATTAAGCCCGGGGATAGTTTTACCTCGCGCCTGCTCAGCTGAACGCCTCTACATCTTCACTCGGCTGGCGCGTCTAATTCGCACGTATTTTTCGGCGCGACCCTCTCCTCCTCTCCTTTACATAAGAGCAGTCATCGATCTTCATTTGTCACTTAACCTCCACCACGACTAGGACGTAAAGTTGTGCGTGAGCGTGTGTGAACGTATGTATGTGTGTGTGTGTGTGTGTGGGTAGATTAGCGTGCGTTCCTGAAGGCCTTTCCAGCTCCGACATCCCATGCAAATGAAGCTACGGGTGTAGTGGAGTGTGAGGTGGAGCAAATATACCCACACTGACTTCTTCAGTCAATGTCACCTGTTAATGGCGCTCTGCACGCACCCGAATTATCACAGGATCTGAATATCTCACATGCCTACACACACCTTTGCACAAAAACCTCATCTTGCTCAATGATGCAAACATACACACACACACACACACACTGTTGTCATCTAGACCTTTCACTTCAAATTATGTTAGTTTTTTTCTCCCTCTAACAGCTCCGCTTTCCCATGCTGACAAATGTCATTAAATCCTTTATCGGAAGCATCCTGATAAAAACTAACACAGGCCCCTAATAGTCATTTCTTGAACTGGCTTCTTGCTCCCGCAGACACACAAACACAGCGTTGAACGACGACAAAACGAACGAACGAACTTCGCTCCGGATTCGTCAAACAAAACTGGGAGGCTGCTGATGGGGGGGAGAGAAGCTTCGGGATGGGAAGGCCTCGTCCCCGCTCGGGGGGCCGTGGAAAAACCAGCGCCAGAGCAACCTCTCTGGAAAGGAGAGGTTGATGGCTGATGCTGCGTTGATTTCATCAAGCTAGCAGCTCGCAGGCGTGACACCTTGCTGAATTTGTCAGCAGTAATCTGCCGAGCCGTCACTGATCTGTCAGCTACCTGGATAATTAGGGACCCGGGCTAACGACGCCTTCAGAAAAAAAGAAAAAAAGAAAAAGAGGCCCCACCCCCGAGTCGTAATTAAGAGACTCCTTCGGAGGGAGAGTCGGTGGCAGTTTGGGGAGGGAAGGAGGCAACCGATGACGACTGGAGGAGCTCACGCAAGGCAACGCAAAGCCTCAATCCTCGTTTCATCTGCCTAACACGCCCAAATAATGATCAAGCGCTACTATTTGGGAGAGAGTCCGCAACCAGAATCCATCTTAACTTTGAAAATTTCCCTGCATTTGCTTTTTTCTGCTTACAGAGCGCCAGTTTGTGGATCTGTTTCCCCCCTAGATGGTCGACCCTGGCCTCTTCCTCCTCCTCACTCGGTACTACTGACACCTTTTTTTTTTCTTTTTTACTCTTAACTAAACCTTTTTAACTCCGGGGGAACAAACTCAACACAGTGTCACGCCGTAATCACACCGACACGTTGAGTGATTAGTTGACAGGTTCATTACCGGGAGTGGCAGTGTCTGATTTAAGATATTGCAGTTGGCAAACTGGGAGAAGGAGCTAGGCGTGCGGCGGCGCCATTATTTTTCCAACAGCAATCAGAGCTGTGACCTCAGCACGGAGGCAAACGCAGACTTATGGCTTTCTTTGTGTTTGCTAGTATCTCCCATCTGCTAATTAAACTGTGGTAATTACTGATTATCTTGCTGTAATACAGCATGCTGTCATATTTTAGCATGGTGTTTCGGCAAGTCTTACACAGAGCACAGTTTTATTTAAACTCTGATAACAACAGGTGCTGAAGAATTACATACAGAAGGCTTCGGATATCCCAAACTAACTACCCTAAGGCTTGCAGCTTGTTTTTTTTTTTGTATTTCTGAAAGAAGTATTTAGTATTTAGAAGTATCTCTAAAAGCAGTAACATGCAAGAGACTATTCAAGTATTCTCACAGGTCAGGATTACACCAGATGTAACCAAGATATGTTCAAATCTCCACATCAGAATATGTAATGCAGCACATCCCCACTTCTGAGGGGCCAAATCTACTCAGTGCTCGGAGATTTTATGCATGACCACCTGCTTAATCGATTATCGGAATTGTTGGCATTATGTAAATTGTGACATTAAATAATTGTCAAGTCATTTCAGTGCAGACTTGAGTGCACAGAACCACGGGAGATAGCAGACAAAGTGGAAAAGCAGAGGCTCGGCCGTTGCTTTATCTTGAGTTTTAATACTTAAGGTTAGTCGTTCCACACGTCAGAGCAGAAAATGCAGCTCTGAGTCCGACCGTCTCTCTCCCTCTCACCGATACTCGACATAAAGGCGCTGTTTATCCGCCGTTAATTGCCGGAGAATAATGTCAACACACCACAGCACCTCGGCGGAGGGAGACAAAAGAAAAGAAGGAATCGAAAATGACGACAAATGACTGCAGCAAAAGTCCTCCGCCGCTCGGATTTCACCGCCCCGAGTTCCACTGCCAAAACTAACAGATGCAGTAATGCGGTTCCAAATGAAAGAACACTGATGTATTGTCACTGGTCATAAAGCAGATAGGGTACAGCGCCATTACAGGCCCCAAAATCATCAGTGTGACTGATGAAACAGAGCCCATTTGAAATGGCACACAAAGGGCTATTGAAGCCTCTCTTCCTCTCTGAGGAGCATATGCAATATTTTTGTTTTAGAGCAACTCCAAAGTCCTAAACTCTGGATGGTGGAAATATCTGCTCATGCCCTGTAAAAGAAAAGTAAAAAAAAAAAGAGCCAGTGTTTAAAGGTGTGGAAGCAGGCACACGCTCACACATCAGCAGAGGTGCTAAAGTTTCTTTTTTTTTTTAATTGACCATATGTCAGGCACTGGAAATAACGCAGAGACAAAGTCTGCCAAGTTGGGATTGACCCTCACTGGCTGTGATGTATGTGTCTGTCAGAAAAACAGACAATTAGATCAATATTCAAAAGCTGAGCCGGAATGGGGCCACCTCAGAGCAAAGCCAAATGACCAGAAGAGACTGGAAAGCAAAGGAGTATGGGGGTGGGTGGGGGGGGTGTAAGTGGCAGAAACATAAACCGACACTATTCATTTTCCCCCGCGAAGCCCTGTTCTTCAAACACGCTTCTCTCCATCCATCACCAAAGCCTCGCGTCAATTAGAAATTACAGCCCCACCGAGTTCAAAGTCCTCCCGTCACAACCTTGATTAAGTCTGCTTAACCTCACATTTCCACCGGCCTGCTTAACATTCTACAGCTGTTTTATTCGGGCTTTGGTCATTACCGCGCCGACTTCAAAGGCTCGTCTTTCTCGTCATTTCGGAAAACGTGTGTCAATCACACGCCAACACACACACACAAACACACGCATACACACACACGGCAGAGTCTGCCTAGGACATCAAATGGATTCGGCCAAACGAAACGTGGGATCCTCGAGCGGCTCACGTCTGGTGGCGACAGCGTGCAGGCCAGACCGTTAAAAGGAAATGAGTTTTTAGAATTTAATTGGCCGTATATAAAAAAAATAAAAAAGGCTGGTATTTCCCCCCTTGTTTTCTGACCCATTCCCTAAAAAAAGAACCCCATTAGCTTTCAATTCAGACCTCAAACGCAAATGTTTGTGTGCTGAAAAACTTCATCCCTGTCACATGAGATCAGTCATATTCCCCCTGAGTAGATTTCTCTGTGTTTGTATCCCCGTGTGTGTGTGTGTGTGTGTGTGTGTGTGTGTGTGTGTGTGTGTGTGTGTGTGTGTTTAAAGTGGGACCCAGAAGGGTGTTTTTTTGTGAGCGCCTTTTTGAGATTTACGCCACTTCCTGCCTCTCAGAGTCGGACACAGAGGTCAGGTCAAGACTCTGAAGTGGCCGCTGCCTCTCTCTGTTTACCCGGCGGTGTCAGAGGAACATCTCTGTGTGATCTCGTAACGCCCCGGCACCTTCTCACCCCCCCCCCCACCACTCCCCCTCCTCCTCCTCCTCCTCCTCCCCTCCTTCTCTCTCTGGAATTAATAGCCCAGTATTTATCCCGCTTGAGAACTTTTCTTTCAATTTGTCTTTTCTTTGCTCCTCAGCAGGGGAGGATGAGGAGGGAGGAGGGGTGGTTGGTAGGGAGGGGACTTTAAAAAAGAAAAAAAAGAAAAAGTTTTACCCCCTTTGAGGGAGTCCAGCCGCCTGACGCATGCATGTTTTCTACGGTGAATGATTTACTGACGTTTATCAGGGATGAATAGATCAAAGGCGAGTCGCATGACAGCCGATCAATCAAGCATCAAATCAGGGATGGCAATCCCAGAGCGGAACACAGGCTGAGACTACGCCACTTCTCCTCTTTCTTTTTTCTCTGCCTGTAGAAACGAGATAAGACGAGCTTTGTTTGGGGGTGCTCGGACGCCGGTGGAGCCTATGATCGGCTTTTTACCCAACTTGAGTGCGGCCCTTTCGGCTTTTTCGTGCCTCCCGGGAAAAGTTGGCATGGAGGAAACCGCTTATGTCAAAGTTTCCCTGTGAAGAACGCCCCAAAAGGCCAGCTGTGTGACACTTGATTACGGGCATTTACTGGTAAGAAAAAGACGAATAAAAACTCTATAAACTCCACAGCATACATAGCTGCATTACCATTTGCTCTGATTTTGGCTGAGACACACACACACACACTCAAAAGAGTGTGTGAGACAAGAAGAATCCCATTGCCCTGCCACCGACCTGCATCAGGCCTCTGGGCTGCTGTGTAAACTTCTGCATACCCGGGCAGATTCCTGGGAGCGTGCGGCCCTAAATGGAGTTTGGACGGGAGGGGTGTGTGTGTATGTGTGTGTGGGGGGG
>JABUIW010000025.1:4592895-4613034 GCA_013363375.1 Menidia beryllina | reverse complement strand
CTATCTATCTATCTATCTATCTATCTATCTATCTATCTATCTATCTACACATATGACAAGTGTCTCTTTAACAGTCTATTAAAGTATTTATTATACATGTGACAACACTGATTTATAAAAAGAACTCCATCTTTTACGATATAGACTCCCACTGAGAAAAAAACAGCAGGTTTAAAAGCAACCAAATCACCTTTCATCACAACAGTGTAAACATCTGAGTCCGTATCTCACACAGTCTTGGCTCAGGTATATCTGGAATCGGCATTATATTTTCATTGCAGCATAATTTCTTTTTAAAAAAGGAACTGAGTTCATTTCTAGCCATAAAATGCAGTCCGAAGGCGGTGTCTGTGGATATGAATATCATTAGCGCTGTTTTAAAAAGTATTATTGACCTTTCTGTGGCTGCGCGTGTGGACATCAAACCCAACTTTTAAAAGGCTCTTCCAGAGCAGAGTGTTATTAACATATGCCGGTCTTCGTAAATTTTTTCTGTCACATTATATAAAAAAAATTAAGCACAACTCTACAGTTTTACGAGCTTGTAAAGGTGAAGGCCATGCATATTAAGTTTTTCATGCACCGTGAACTTTTGAGGTGTGTGATGCAGGCTATATAATTCATTTCTGCAGGGAACCCGCAGTCGTGTATTTTCATTTTTTAACCCCCGTTCTTAAATGGTGATACTGGCTCAGATTTAGATACTGTAAAACTATAGGAATATCCAATATAATCATTTAACAAGGTTCAAAAGCTAAACTGTACTGACTTTTAAGCAGAATGCTTCGGATGACATATGTCAGGAGATGCATTAGATTCACAAGAAGGAAGATTTCAGAAAACTTGACAATATTTCAGTGGAACAGAGAACACAGTGTAAATAGTTGACCAAAAACTTTTTATTAACACTTCCAGGGAGGATTTTTAAGGCAAACAGAAGACACTATCAAACAGAAATATTGCACTCATCAGTCTCATGAGTCAAGCAAAGGAAAAAATTGGACCACCTTGTGAATTTTGCGGGAAAGGTGGCCATAAACATTGAATTATTCTTACCTACTGGATGCAATGAACGTTAATTATTTGATCTACTGACTGAGTAAACACCAGCCTGCATCACATTCCCTGCAAGTACAAGAGTAGTACATTTTTTTGCTCCATTTCTTGTGCTAAAAGCTTTCAGGGGTACTTTTTCCTCATGCAAATCACAAGGCTAATGAATGACAACTGAAGGCTTAAGACTCAGGAGCCAACCAAGCTTTGGAATATATCAATTATTTAATAGTTAAATTGCTTCTGTCCAATACATCAAAATTCTCAGCTACAGTATCAGCTGTACAGGTACGGGGAGTTACTCTAACAAGTTTATTTCAACCTGAAAAATGTGAGCATATTGGGGCTTTATAGACATTACCCAAAAGATTCCCTAAAGCTTTTCCAGCTACAAAACCCTCAGAAATGGACAGTGTATCAACACTGCAAACCCAGAGACACCCTGTTGTTCTTTTAATTTGAGTCTTACTATTTAAGAGAGGTTAATTTGATCATCTCAAACCCTGTTCCTCATCGATTTTGCAGCACACATTTCTGCTGTTAAACTGAAGACAGAAGCGTAAAACTGGCACGTTTACAGCTCCCCCTGTTTTATGTTTACAGCCACTCTAATGTGAACTACGTTTTAATCAAGATGCTGCAAGATCAACGCGAAAAATACGTTATAAAAAGCATGTCTACAGCTACGAACGGGCCGTCCTGAATCATAGTGATGAACTTTCCTGCTTTGCATGTTCAACTCCGTAAAAGTGAATGCAAGTTAACAAGAGAAATAAGCCACTGGCTCTGAGAATAATTTCCGCTCTCCCCCTTCTAAATTGTCTCTGTGTTCCTGACAAACACTGGAGGACAGAGCATGTTTTTGTCATATTTTCTTCATTCCTGGGGACCCACATTTATTCTGGCAGCTTCTGTGACAAAGCCCCGTATTTGGTACTAAAGCCAAAGGCCTCAGAAGCTCCTTCAATCAATGTCACACCCATAAGGACACCGCCGAGGAAACAAATGTGTGGACGGGAGCTGAATTTATTTGTGAGGGGCACTTGCGTTTTGTCAATGCGTTCCTGTGCTACACGGCAGTCTCTGATGGGATGCATGGGTCAAACTCTCCCTGTCACTATATGCGTTGTAGAATCCAAAAAAAGATCACTCCTCTTCTCTATAAGATCACTTATTCTGAAAGACTGAAAATTATTAATTTCCTCAGAGAATCTCTTCGTCCGTCTAACTTTACTCAACAATACAGGCCACAACCTGAGTTCTCTGTCAGTGATTTAGGGCGCGCCTCCTCTGCAAAGTGACCACACCATCAGGGATACACAATATATTCCCCAGACAGCTTTATGAAATCCATGTTACTTGGTTAAAGCAAATACAAGAGTGTTTTTCCCCTCTGTTCCTGAAGTGTAGCCGTAGGAGTCAAGGTTTTATTCTTAATTCCTCCCGGTCCTTATGGAAACTTGGAAAATGAACTGAAGAGATCTTTAGCAATGAATGGAATTTATTCCGGCCACAAGTAAGATATCACAGCGCTGGGCTCTCTGGGTAATGTCTCAAGACGCGATCCCACCAAAGAGCACCGAATACACGTCACTCAGGTACATTTATCTTCTTGGGCTAAGCTCCGCCCTGTACAGTGCAAAACTGGTCTTCGCAACACCGAATTGTAATTGGCCATTTAACTCTAACGTGAACATGCCAGCTTCCTGTTCACATGATCGTATAGTGTAGTAACAAAGTGTTGTGAATGTTGTTTGTTGGCGTGCAGCTAAAAACACAGGATAAACATGAACTTTAACAGGATGTAAAAATAAATTCTTTCAGATACACAATATATTCCCCAGACAGCTTTATGAAATCCATGTTACTTGGTTGAAGCAAATACAAGAGTGTTTTTCCCCTCTGTTCCCGAAGTGTAGCCGTAGGAGTCTCGCACACAGCGCCCCGTTCACGTCCTTCACTACATTTCCCAGCATGCACCACAGACCGGCCGTCGTAGCGGCGGCAGTTCCAAACATAACTCACCCGGTAAATTTTACGCTAGTTCAGAAATGACGACAACACCTTTCATTCAACACAGTATTTATTAAACAGCGTTCCTTAGCTTCATTATACGTTCCGTAGTCGGCAATAAAACTTCCCAGTCAAACATACACTTTCTCGCTCTTAGTCCGTCAGCATACTGGTCCGTGCGGAAACGCGTACCGCATCGGAACCAGCCTCTTGTCCCAGGACATTGGAAAGGACTATGTTGGAAGAGGGGTGTTAATGTTTGGAATAACTGTTTGCATGGTAATTAGTTGGTGAATTGGGACTGTTATCATGGTTCAACTTTTTAATAATAACGATGGATGTTTTTGTGTGTGATGCTATGGTCTGTATTATATTTATTACAATTATGGGGGATATTGGGGATTTGCTTTCCTGTTTAGTTGGGCTTTCCCAATTGGTTGGTTATTGGTGGGCCTATTTAAGGGGCACACTCCCAATGCCAGGGTTTGGCTTTGGGAGACTGCTTTGTGAGACTGCTTGGAGACTGCTGGGAGAGCCTGTATTTGACGTCAGCTTGCTGTGAGGTGGGTTCTTTGTATTGCCTGCAATGGCCGGTTTTGTTTTCTTTGTTTGAAAGTATTTTGTTTGTTTTGTTTTTTTTGTTTTGTTTTTGTTTGTCTTCACCATTGCGCCTGTAAATAAGCCGCAACACACTTTTTCACTGGAATTTTGTCATCCGCTGCCTGGCGAGCCGCTTTCTCACATGTGGTGTCAGAAGTGGGATCGCGGCGCCGAAAAAGTCTACGAAAAAGGAGAGGAGGAAGGCTCCAGTCAAGGTCCACAATGTCAGTGGTCAGGCTGGCCGAAGATGACTCAATGGAGCTTCCTGATGACGCTGAGGGTGGAGCCACGGGAGGAGCGGCTGAAGTGTCCGGGGAGCTTGACCTGCGTTCGCTGTATAACCTGCTACAGACGGCTATCGAGACCCAAGAGCTTGAGTCTTTTAAGCGTGAACAGAGGTGGCGTGGCGTTCAGGTGCAGTTGAACAATGTGTGGGATGAGTTGGACACCGGGGGACAAGGCCTATAGGTGGCCGAGAGCCATCTGGGCTGTAGACTTGGTGCCATATCTTACCGGCCGAGCCAGGGCAGCTTTATGTGGCAATGGACAGTTTTGAGGCAATGGACTATGATAAAGTGAAAGAGGCCATCCTCACCAAATTTGAGATAAATGAAAAAGTCTACAGGCAGCGTTTCCGAGGTCCAGAGGTCAGGACCGGGGAGACTCCACGGGAGTTGTAGATCCGCCTGAGGGACCTCTACAGGAAGTGGAATAAGCCGACCGGGAATTCAGAGGAGGAAGTAGGAGAAATTCTGGTCCTGGAACAGAACCTGCGTACCCTAGCTGCGGAAGTGCGTGTCTGGGTGAAGGAGCACCGCCCGGTTACAGGCCAGCGAGCTGCCGGGCTGGTGGAAGCCGACCAGCTATTGGAGGTAAGTCTCGGGGATTCGGTGGTGGAGTTGGTCCTAGGGGGTCCGTACAGAGTAGGACACCAGACACACAGGTCGACAATCCTCCTTCTACCTCACAGCGTAGGCCTGTGTACATTGTTGTTATCTGTCACTACTGTTGCCAACCTGGTCACATGATTCGGGATTGCCCCGTTAGGAGGGCTAAATACCTGTGTAGCCTGTCAGGGCCTGGAACTGGAGTTGTTGCCAGATTACCAACTGCATAGTTTGACTTTAGTTAATTTAGAAGCAAAGATCTGTAGATGATGGATAAAGGTACATTAGCAAGAAGGAAATAATCCGTGAGAGTATCAGAGTATTACACTGTCTAAAGTATTTTCAACACAACAAAATAATGTCCAGTTTTGTGCACTGTATTTCATTCCACAAAACCTAAAAAGCTAGATGAATGTCTGTCTTTATTGCCTGTGTTGTCGGGCCTCGTTAGCTCCCACACAATATGAGCAGAATGCATGCAGGAATTGTTTGTGTGCTGCATCTTTAATTAAACAAGTCCTCTTTGTACTAAAACTTTTATGGTGCTCCAAACATCGGAAATGCTCCAGCTGCCAGTCACCTAACACATGAACACACATGAACAGCATAGAGGCCGAACAAAACCCAATTCCACTGCCGTATGGTGACATTCTTTCACGTGTCGTGTCTTTCCGCGTTGAGTCTTGTCATCCTCTGTGAGTCAGGTGTTAGGCTTTACCTTCTGCCAACTTTAACACAAAAAAAAAAAGTCTAACTGCGACCGCAGACAGCTGAGTGAAGTCAATACAAGAAGCCAGCATTTCTCGTCACTTGACCCCTTTCTAACTGGCTCAGGCCGACACCGATCCTGCCTCCTGTTTCTACTCAAGTCGTGACAGCTGTACGGACACTGGGGGGGGGGGTGAAAGTTTGGTTCTGTTCCTTGCTCTTCCTTATCTGCCTCTTACAACCGAACAAAAAAAAAAATACACACACACACGCGCGAAAAGACAAAAACAAGCAAATCCCGTGCGCCGGGGAGAGCAACGACACGCAACAATGGCATCCACCAATAGCGCTGTCAGACAACGCCATCTCTCTCGGATGTTAAAAGCTTTAAGAGCTGAGGCCTCTGTGACACCCACAGCCTCTGGATGTCAAAGATGGTTGAAGACTTGAGAGCGGGCCCCTGTTATAAAAATACCGTGCGTGGGCGTGTGAGTGCGCACGTATCGGAGCGGCAAAAGTGACATTTGAGGGGCACTTTACAGAAGCCGGCGGTTGCTAGGGATCTTCTGTATCACCTAAAGAGCCTTTGTCAGTCATTGGAAAGCTGTCACCTTTCGGGGGGCCGATACGGTAGGGGGAGCTGGCTGACAGGTAGGAATTAATGAGAGGTGTATGACAGCAGACCTGGCTGCTCTGGTGTGTGTGTGTGTGTGTGTGTGTGTGTGTGTGTGTGTGTGTGTGTGTGTGTGTGTGTGTCTGAGAGTGTGCCCACATGTGCGCGAGTGAGGTCCTTTGTCTCAAGAGGACGAACCACACTCTTTGTCATAGTCAGTAAGATGAGGGCGACACAAAAAAGCGAGTTTCGAGATAGTTTTTGGAACCTCAGATTGATTGAATTGAATTGAATTGAAAGCCTTTATTGTCATTGTACACAGTACAATGAGATTTGGAGAGCGGCTCCGTAAGTGGACACATAAATAACACATACATACATATACAATACATTAGTGCAACTGGAGTACTAGATGTTGATTAAGTAAGGTGACAGCTTTGGGGAAGAAGCTATCCCTGAGTCTGTTTGTTTTGGTCCGTATTGACCTGAAGCGCCTGCCTGAGGGCAACAGGTTGAAGAAATGGAAGCCGGGGTGGGTGGTGTCCCTCAGGATGTTTCTGGCCCTGCTGAGACAACGGGAGTTGTAGATGGCAGTCAAAGAGGGCAGAGGGCTGCCGATAATTTTTTCTGCAGTGTTTGTCACTCTCTGCAGTCGCTTCCTATCAGCCTCCGTGCAGCTGGAGTGCCACACTGTCACAGCATAGGTCAGCAGGCTCTCGATGGTGGAGCGGTAGAAGGTCACCAGCAGCTGAGGTTTTAGTTGTTCCTTCCTGAGCACCCTCAGGAAGTGTAGCCGCTGCTGGGCCTTCATGACCAGAGCTGTGGTGTTGGCTGACCAGGACAGGTCTGCAGAGATGTGGATGCCAAGGAATTTGAAGGACTCCACTTGTTCTACACATCCACCGTTGATGTACAGGGGGGCAGGGGCGGCTTTCTTCCGTCTGAAGTCCAGGATGAGTTCCTTAGTCTTGTTGATGTTTAGTGCCAGGTTGTTTGATGCACACCACTCGCCAAGTTTCAGGACCTCATCTCTGTAGGCCGCCTCGTTTTCCCCGGTAATCAGCCCCACCACCGTTGTGTCATCAGCGAACTTGATGATGATGTTCTCTGGGTGGGCGGGACTGCAGTCGGATGTGTAGAGGGAATAGAGTAATGGGCTCAGCACGCAGCCCTGTGGAGAGCCAGTGCTGAGAGTGCGGGAAGAAGAGAGGTGAGGACCCAGTTTCACCTGCTGGGGTCGGTTGACCAAAAAGTTCTTTATCCAGGAGCAGGTGGGTGGTGGGACCCCCAGGTCGGTTAGCTTGGGGATCAGAATGTCCGGTATAATTGTATTAAAAGCTGAGCTAAAGTCAATGAAAAGCATCCTGACGTAGCTCTCCCGTTGCTCCAGGTGACTCAGCGCTGAGTGGAGAGCGATGGCTATGGCGTCTTCGGTGGATCTGTTAGTCCGGTATGCAAACTGGTGCTGATCCAGGGTGGGGGGGAGACAGGCTTTGATGTGTCTCAAAACCAGTTTCTCTAGGCATTTGGTGATAACTGGAGTGAGTGCAATGGGGCGGAAGTCATTGAGGCTGGTCGTAGGTGACTTTTTAGGGATCGGGATGATTATAGCAGACTTCAAGCAGGGTGGGATGACAGCTTGTTGCAGAGATATGTTGAATATGTCTGTGAAGACCTGTGATAACTGCCAAGCACATGCCTTGAGCACCTTCCCAGGTACTCCATCTGGACCTGCAGCCTTCCTGGGGTTCACTGCACAGAGCACCCGCCACACGTCCTGTGCCTTAAGAGTAAGTGGCGGGGAGGAGGTGTGCTGGGGGGCTGGTGGAGGTTGTGGTGGTTGTTGGAGTGATGAGGTTGGATGCTGTGTGTGAGACTCAAAGCGGGCAAAGAAGCTGTTCAGCTCCTCTGCCAGTCCCGCATCCAAGTTCCCGGGTGTCACAGCACAGCCTTTGTAGTTGGTGATGGTCTGTATGCCCCGCCACACTTGCCTGGGGTTGTTTAGATGTTCCTCTATCCTCCTCTTATATTCACCTTTGGCAGTCCTAATGCCTCTCTTCAGGTTGGCACGAGCGACGCTGTACAATGCTCTGTCGCCTGACCTGAAGGCTGAGTCACGGGCCCGGAGGAGCATACGGACCTGGCGCGTCATCCAGGGTTTCTGGTTTGGGAACACCCAGATGCTCTTTTCAACAGTGACATTCCCAATACAGTACTTGATGTAGGACAGTACTGCATCTGTGAATATTTCCAGGTCTTCGTGATAGAAGGCTTCCCACTGTGTATTTTCGAAGCAGTCCTGTAGTCGGGGGAGGGCGTCCTCAGGCCAGGTGTCATCCGATTGCGTCGTTTTTTGGCTTGAGGAGCGCTGTCCTGGTTCAGTAGTCAGTCCATCATCGTCACGCTGGTGTGCGAAGCACTGGGAAACACCTGTACACACAATCGGGAGATTCTAACAAAGTGGGAAGCAATGTTTCCACCTCCGACTGTACAAGACCGCGAGTGCAAAGCCCCTCTCAGAACAATCGAGAGCGCTCTTCAAACACGGCGCCAAATTACATTCTCTGTTACCGACGCGCGTGTCTGTTTTGGTGTGTCGGTGTGATAATCTGTGTTCCCTTTCACGTAACGCAGCTCTCCATCGCGTTAAATGAGTTCTGTCAATGTTTCTGCATCTCAATTGCCCTGCAGAAATAATAGGCAGCAGCTCGGTGGCGGTGGAGGAGGAGCATGAAGCCGCTCACAGAGATCAAATGCTCAGTGGATGACAACACGGGGCTTCTTGCTTGGCATAATGTGGCAACTGCTATCACTATTTATTGTATAGATTGTTGTTTTCTAGGAAGTTCTGACTAAAAATGACAGCAAATGTGTACTTATTATTGTTATTGTTCAGGCAGGAAGGTTCAGCGATGGCATCACAGCCCCTTTTCTGGTCAATGTCTGGTGGTCTACTGAAATATAGATATAGATATTTGAAGGGAAAATGTTATTAAATCCTTAAAAAAGAAAATAGGATGAGTGGTTGTGGTTAACCCTCCTCAATATAGCTTTAAAAATTGGAGGGAAAGCCATATTTACGCTGGCAGAAAGTTTTTATAGATTTTTGGTAAACAGCTACTTCCCAACTTGACTTTTTGGCATGTTAGCCAGTTTACAGCAAGCCTGTTTTACATTTACCTGGATAAAAGTTTGCTCAAAAGCAGTTTCACATCATTATCGTCTGATTTTACGCTCACTTTTTCCTTTTGGACTGAGAATAAACGATAAAGATCCTAACGTTTTTAGGCTTTAGGTGTGACCAACCTGAGTCGATAATGAAAGTTGGTTAAAACTGCTATTGCAATGCAGGTTCAGCTATCCGTTCAGGTTAGCCTCCAGCTAAAGACACAGAGGAACACCTAAATGACTGAGTCTAAGTGAATTACCATTTTTGCCACCTATATTGTGTTATCTTAAACTCATACTCATGATATATTGACTTAATATATGTCACCAGTTACTGAAAATGAAAGTAAAAGTCAAACTGTGAAATGTCAAAAGACATGATCTAGTGAACAAGATTGAGTTGCATTATTTACAGGAATCAAGAAAAGAAAAACTGTAAATTATTTGAATGAACTGCAGGACATCTGCGCAGGGTTTTCATCTTTTAACACATATTAAGAAAAAAAAAGACATTCCTAAACAGTTCTATTGAAAATCATCTGACCAAACCCAACAGGCCAGTGGGAGAAAACCCAAGGACAAGGCAAGGGTTTTCAGATGTGAGCATGCGTGTGTGTGTGTGTGTTTCCGTGTGAGCTGGTACATTTTGATAGGAAGATGTTGATTTAAATAACTGACTCTCTAAGGGTCTGACATAAAACTGCAAAAAAGAAGAAAAGAGAAGGGAAAAAAACAGCCTTCACAGAGTGAGTTTATCAGCTTGGCACCTGCTACTGGTACATTCTTGATGAACCAAAGGTTGTCTTCATTAAGCGCATTAATATTCATGACGCATGGTAATTTTGACACAGAAAAGGTCTTGGTAACCTTTTCGTGTGTGAAGAAATTTTTTTACTTCTCAAGGAAATTACAGTCCAGCAATGACTTAATTAATGCTCGCTTTCTTGGCCACGGTTTGAGGGCCTGTCAGTTTGGTGCAGCGCTGGCTGTCAGGCACGCCGAGGGCTGGGGGAGAGAAGGATTGAAGGAAGGGGAAAGACAGGAGAGGAGAGAAGGAGAAAGAAAAAAAAGAGGAGCAGACAGATGAAGTCAACATGCACTCATCTTGCCCACAGAACATGGTAATAGGTTTGCCTGTAGCCTTCAGATTTGTTTTCTGCCCTCTCCCTCTCATTTCACTCTGCCCTTTTTACCCTTTTCTGACTCCTCAGACCTCTTGATATATGACAACGGGGAGCTTGAACTAAATGGAAAAGAAAAGGAAATGATTCCGGTATGCGTGCTCCGTTTAAAACTCAGATTAAAGATTCCGAATAGTGAAGTGTTGCCAAATGAGATTAATCTATCACTCAATTTTTTCCCCCCTTTAATTAAAACCAGCCGTGCAAGACTCCTGTGCCTGGTTGCTGTTATGACTGACGTGATTTGAAGATCTGTTGCGTTAAACCTCTGTAGAACTGTCTAATGGTTGACAATTTCCACAGTCGTATTCCCGTCCATTTTTGCTTTCTGAACGCAAACACACACATCAGAGTAGTTTCCCGACGCCGTGAATCACGGTGTGTCCGGTTCACACGTCGGACGGTAAACATAAGGCGGCATTTCCTTTATCGTGTCCCATAAAAATAGCAATTTGCCCAATTCCTTGTAGCACGGTATGGAAGGCGGTGTGTTTGGCTGATAATGTTGAGATGACAGATCGCTCCATACGGGGAGGTTTCTCTGCAAAAACCAAAAGAGGGGTAAGGGGGAAAGAGAAGGAGTGTTTATGGAAATGAAAGAGGAGTTAGGTTTGAGGACGGTGGTGACGAGAGGCAAACGAGTCGGGGTCGGTGACCTTGTGCAGGTTTAATCTGGCGGGCACCCCCTGCAAAAAGGGGGGTGCTCTAAAAAAAAAAAAAAGAAAAGGCTTTTCCGCTCCACGGATTCACCGCCAGTACAAGTTTTCCGAGTTGTCGTCAGGCTTTCTGTTATCTACCATCAAATTAACACTTCCCCGCCTGACCTTCTCAACACTGATTAACTAAAAATACTCGTGCTCGTTACCGGTTCATCGGCTAGTGATTGAATTTTGAATTAAAAAATATCACACGTGCAGGCTTTCTTGACTGAGCGCACATTTTATTAGATCGGCAGTCAAGCTGCCACATGTACAGTAAAAGCTCATCACGGGCTTGTTTAGATGACAATGACTCACCTAAACAACGAATATATTGTCACTCTGTGCATACTTCACGCATCACTTAATATATTAATCTATTTCAAACAAATGCCCGGGGCTGCAGTGTGCATTTGTTGATGTGACAGTTTGTTGAATATGTAAATGCTGTTGAGTCAGATCCCGGGACTGATAAAGTAGCTCTGTCAACGGGTGTGTGTGAGTTTTGCACAAGAGAGTGCGGATGTGCGCGTCTCCTCTCCTGCGCTTTGTCGCTTTGATCACGTTTGCTCAGCTCATTGCTCACTGAAGGACCTGCCTTAAGGAGCCCGAGTGTGTGCCGACGTATAAACAACTGTGTCCTCGCCGCGTCCCGCACAAAGTTGAGTTCATTTGTGTCGTAGACTTATAGGATCATTCCACAGCCAGGATCAAATGGTCTCCACTTCTGTAGGACACCATTTAACTCTGGAATTTAAACAGACTCACAAACAAATGTGCACGATGGGGTTGTGCGTCTGCGGCTCCTTCATATTTTTTTTTTAATCAAACATAAAGTACCAATAGCAACCACACTCATTTATTGAAACAGGTTATGTAGCATTATTACACAAAAATGCCTAATAGTCAATTACAATGTGAATTTGTGTGCTGAAATGGTCCTAAATTTTTCCGACAACTTCCAAATACTAAGAAATCAATGTCGTCATAAAATGTAACAGTTTGCTTCATTTGGGTTGAAGTTTCGGACTTCAAATAATGGAGTCAACATAATTACGCTCACAGTTTGAACTTTTAGTGTATAATTTACGCTTTTTTTTTCATCAAACTACCAACTTTCCAGCTAGGAGCATCTCTTTCTCCGGAGTTACAGCAGTAAAGCAGTTTAAATGGTAGATTTTTTATTTTTATTTCCTTTAGATAACCAAGGTCTTCGAAATCCTCAGAGATTACATAACAAACCGGTGTGACTTGACTTCAGGAAAAGCTGCTTGACTTTGAATTGGGGGAACTCATTTTTTCTAATTTTCATATCAGTGTGCTAACTCAGAAATGGTCACACGCATGTATCAGTTCACTGCGTTTACATGGAGGATCTCAGCCCCGGCTGTCCTTTCAAATGCACGTCATCTGTGCTAAAGCCTGAACCAAATGGCCTGCGAACATTTACATTTCCCGTTTGTTGACAGACACAGTACATTAGTTATGGAGTTTCTGCCCCGTGATGACAAATAACACGGAACGACAAGTGCCCGTATCTGCCTCCGTGATGCCCAATCCTTCAAACTGTCTTTGTCCCTCTTCATCTCTCTTTCCTCCCCTTTTCTGCCTTGTATCAGTCTGCCATTAGGCAGATAGTTGCCGGCCTCATCTGTATCATGTCTCCCCGACTGTCCCCACAGGGGCACCATGGCGGTTGCTTGCTTAAGGATTCCGGAGCCGCGGTCCCGTCCCACTCACCGATCCCATGGATCAAACTGACACTTGGTCAGCATCAGCACATTATGAACTATGGCCACCTGCCACCGCAGACACATTGTTCCCCTCTGTAGCAGACATGAGGAATATAGGAGGACCGGCCAACTCTGCCTGCTGACAGCTTATTCTCTCCCTTATCTCTTCGCGGACTGTGGGACTACACTGACGGGGGAGTGTGGATCATTCCGTGGCACCGGCTGCTTTTTTCTTGAATCCTGACCTTTAGCCAATACCTCAGATGTTTAAACCGAAGCCGTGACTCGCGGTTAGCCTTTCGAAACGTCCAAAAGCAAAAGCCTGTTAAGCGTTCAAATCAGCGTAGTCTTTAAAGGAGGCCCCCGTTTTTGCATTCAGATTTATATTTGGGGTTTTTTCTATTTCCAATCTTGGTTTCGGTGGGCTGGACTTCTCCAAGCCCCCAGTTAGGTCCCACTCTCCTCATCTGACCGCGCTCGCCACTGACACCTCTCATGTATGACCAGTCGGCACCCGTCCACTGAATAATGAAACAGGTGATTAAAGTGACTGATGTACGGCCATCTATTCTCCCAGGTCTGCTCTTTAATGCCACCATTAGGTTCCTGTGTCCAAACTTAGCTCATCAAATGGCCTCATTTATGGCGAGCGGGCAGTGCGCGCCACATAGAGCCAAGACTGAGGAGCACTTCACATCATCAACTTGGATTTATACTTGGGAATTAATCTGAAAGTGACACTGACAGCTTGTGGTAAGACTGTAGAATGGAGTGAGGAAATTTTTTTTAATGGACACTTAAACTTAGATGTGAAAGCAGTCATTATCCCAGACACGGACTCCATGTGTTCTCACTGGTAAAAAAAAAAAGTGTTTTTTTTTATTGTCAACACATCGTTTTTTTAATAGGAGGACCTAAATGTCGCAACTCCATTCCACCAAGATTCCGAAATTTAAGCAAAATATCATTATGAGATTTTCTATAAATCATATAAAAAGTAAGGGGGACAGTTTTTCTTTATTCTATAAGTTTTTTTTTTAAAGTGATTAATAACTGTCCATCTCTTCAGCATGTATCTGTCCCTACTTTTTTTCTTAAAATCACACATAACTATTTTAGAACTTGCCACAAGTATATTTAGAAAGAAAATGAACATTTTATAGCACTTTCCACTGGTTAAGAGCCACAAAATGCTTTACAATAGTCAAAAAAGTTTGAAAAATAAATTAGCCAGGTCAAGACCAGCAACAGATTTTGGACGCCCATGTGACTCAGCCCAGCGAATCAGGGCAAGCTTCATTATTGATCGAAAAGTTTGTCGTAAGCAATCAGCAGGAAGGAATCAGGAGAGGGTTAAAAAAAAGAAAAAGGAAGAAATCAAAACGCTGGCTTACAAAACAAAACTGACACAGCCTGCCAGAAGAGGAAGGACAGAGATCATACAAGCTTTGGTGTTTGGACCCATAAATGTTGCCAGATAAGACGCCTAATTTGCCAAAAATCGCAACCAGCTTCTATGCCAGAATGGATCAGAACTCAGGAGCTGAGGCCAGATTTATGCCTTACAGATTCATTCTTAAACCCCCTTGGTTGCGTAAAGACTCAGGCTGTAAATATGTCATGCTATGTTCATTTATGTTACATCAGGCTTTTTCTGCAAAACAGCGGTGGTCAACACATCGAGTCCCATCACTGCAGGATGACCAAACCTGTGCAGTGCCTAAAAATCAGCTGAGTTGTTTATATCCTATTCATCAGTCCTCTGAAAGGTTTTTTCCGAGGATGGAATGCTCCTTGATTGTTCATTAATCTCCAGAATATTTTGCATAAAACCATTTACTAGGTTGAAATCAGACCATCTGTGGAAAAAAATCATTTTTTAAACACCATCCCACTGAAAAATCATTTTAAAAAATCCTGTGTTCCGAAGCCTGGCATGAACAGACGAACTGCAAATGTCAGTTCTGTCGCACGTCGCAGTATATCTCCCACTTGTGTTACTAAATGTTAACATAACATTATATTTGACAGTAACCTGGCTAGGGTTTTTTTTTTTTTTTTTTTTCTCGGAGATGGGAGACCACCAAACCCCGTTGGAGCTGAGGCACCACTTGCCGCAACATACTGGTATTACTGTCACCTGACATGTCAGTCCTGTCTATCAAAAGTTGGGCCTAAGTGGAAGGGGGGACCCAAACGTGTCACTAACACTCGGGCATTATAGGCAGATAAATGCGCTAATGGCCTTCCTAATGCAGTGGTATTCACCTGTGGGTTGACCACACACCCACACGCGTACGCTACGCGCACGGAGTGATCCCTCACTCACTCTCCCTCTAGCTCTGTCGTTCGGTCGGACTGGTACAAGGATATTCACTCAGACATTAGCGCGCAGAAAAGGGAAGGAATGGTGTGCACCCACACAGGGCATGTCCACTCAGCCGCCCTGCCACTCACAGCTCGCACAGCAGACTGGGGACGTTGGAAAAAATTCCAGCTCGCTTCTCGCTCGTCTTTAGTCATCATTTATGTTGGGATACACTGAAAAACAAATGGTTTTTGTAGTAAACAAGCATCGCCCGCGATTAGAAAAAGAAGGAATTCTCGTTTTTAGAGCAAATCAGGCAAACACACAGGCTGTTCATCAAGACATTCTGTCATGGCAGATATCTTACATACTGTAGTTCCTGTTCCTCTGTGTGATAATAAGCAGAAAATAGGTCAATATGACTACATTCAGGAATCCTTAGTGGAGGTGTATCGTAAACAGACAGGAAACCGCCGCAGGGAAAATACTGTTCACGACCAAAAGTCTCACACCTGACCCCTCGCTGCTCGAGATGGTTCCAGATCAACTCGCCTTGTTAAGTAAAGATGAAGACAACTTCCCTGCCAGGTCTTGTAGATGGAGACTTGACATATATGTATTTGCAGCTCTCTGCGGGGCGCCGCTATCTCTCGTGGAAAGACGCTAACACTGACGCAAGGCTTTGAAAGCAGCAATTAGCACTCCTGGTGGTCCACACTGTTGTGTTTTTCGCTCTCCTTTTTTAATCCACTCTCTACTTTAGCATTCCCCCGGGAATAGCTGTTAAGGGATACAATTAATTTTTTGACACAAAAATGAAAGTGTTAATTCACCTGTGATAATTAGAGCTATTCTTGCCGCACGCTGATGAATGTAAAAATGCAGTGTTTATTTATTAATTCATTTCGGCTCCGCCGTCAGAATCAGAGCTCTCATAAATGTGTGATCTCGACTTAAGAGGGAAGTCTCAAAGGAAATAGATTACAGACCTGCCCAGCTGTAATGAAACATTGTCAAGAAATGTCCCGAAAACTTACAGCATCCTCACTTTGATGTTCTCTTTCCTAATATGTGTCTGAAGACTGTTTGATGGTAAGCTTTGCATTAATGTTCTGAATTCTGCAGAGCACACACCGGTGGAAGGAGTGATTAACAGTTTGAACATGTTTAGCTTTCACGTTCAGCACATATTGCAATGTTAATATATTACCACACGATAATTAAACGACAGCTGTGTAACTTTTTTTAGCCGCACTGGCCTGCACACCCTGTAACACGTGCCACGAGGTGCTCATATCACACTTGCAGACTGTTGGGAGTGATTAATTGACTAGTCTGCTAATCAATTCATCGGTTAGTTAATCAATGCATTAATTACTTGATCGGGAGAAAATTAAGCAGCAACAATAATTGCGACTGATTAATCATTGTGGAGAATGAATGGATAAATAAATAAATAAATAAATCAACCCCCGAGGAAAAAATAGACAGAGATGTGAGGATCTGATCGGTTTGATTGTGAATTCAGCTGACATTTTATGGCCCTGACAACATAGTGAGCATTGTTTTATTCAGATAAAATTATGCTTGGAACCCTGTTTGGTTTTGATACGACTGGCTCAGCATTGGCCGATTTCTCTTCAGGCTTAGCTGGTGGAGCAAAAGCTAACATACATTCTTTCCCCAAGCGCTGCATTTTGGAAAGTGTGAATCAGAAACATACATTCTCAAGTTTCTTTCTCCAGGTGTCCAAGTTTAAAGATGGAGCCACTTTTAAGTGTGAAGTAACAACAATTTTGAAGTGGTAAAATGTTTATATGCATAGAATGTTTCTGTGCAGAGATACAGTATGTTGCATCTATATCTGAAGATAAAAATGCTCAGAATCAGATTTTTTTTATGATAGAAAGAGCAGTAAATCTCAAGTAGTAGCTTGCATGTGCAGACTGCCGGCCTCTGGGGTGGTACTGCTCTAGAGTTAGGGAATGAATGAAAACCACAAACTCCTAAAAGTAAAGAACGCACAACAAATGACAACACGGCTCAGAAAACTTAAGGCATTGAGGTGGCTGTTTAAAGAGTTTCCGACCAAAACGTGTGAAATGCCAGTCGAACTCTTGAATGACTTCATGACCACACACACACACACACACACACACACACACACACACACACACACACGCGCAAAGCAAATGAATTTACCATGACAACCCCGGGCCGGTTAAAGTTTGGCCCTCCAAACAGGCTACAACAGACAATATGGCATCTCACAGCAGCTCCACCTCGTAGAAATCCATACATTTACAAATGGCAAGGTAAAGCCTAGCAAATGGGTGCCATTAAGAAAGGGAAATAAATCTTCTGAATTTATCTGCCCACATCTCGGCGTCTCACTTGATGTATGGTCAAATCCGGACAAAGAGAACATGCCTGAAATTTTGAGGCGCTGTAGCTCTGCTCTTATTTGAAAAAGGGGATCACATAATCTGGAACAACAAAAGGCTGGTGGGAATACTTTCTGCGGTAGCCTATCACCCTCAACAAAGAGCGGCCTTAAAGCATTCTTGGCTCAGTCGGTCAAGACAATCACTGTCCAGCCAGGCCCGTCCCGCTCCATCTCGCCTGGCAGACGCATAAAGGCAGCCATCTTAAATCACGTCTCACGGCGCACATCTAATGACTACTGAGCCCCTGCATATTTCAACATTAATTCATTAGAGGCGGGGATTGGGGGGAGAGAAGGAAAGGGGGAGGGGGGGGGAGGGAAATCAGCAGCAGGGAGAATCCTCGGCGCACTCTGATTAAGGCCGTTATGTTTTATAGAAGCCATTTTTCAATGCCTCCTCTGACAGCACTTGAGGTTATTAAATTGCAGGCTTCAAGGAAAGACAGAGAGGGGAAAGAGAGGGTGGAGAGAAGAGGAACAGAGAAAGGGAGAAAGATCACGGAGGAAAGAAAAGGGGGAAAGACAGATGGAGGCTGGAGAGAGACGGAGAACGATTAACAACAGCGAGGAGACAGGTTGCCAGGTCTCCTTTGGCTGCTGATAAAGTGAACTTCTTGTGATTTGTTTGTGTGTTACCTGTGGTTTTCTGGGGTTATCTATATCTCCAAGGGACTAGATTACTGAGAGTGTGTTGTACTGTACAAAGAATGCAGCTATTTTCTCTCTGTCAGATATGATACAAGGATTGAGTGAAGATAAGAAATGGAGGAGACTGTTCTGTCGACTGAGTGACCTTGAGAGAGCTCTCTGTGGAGGCTGTTACACACACAATATTCACATATCGTAAACTAAGATACGTTAAAAACATTTTTGTAAACTGTGTTTTTCAGAATTTTGTGATATTAGGCCATTTAATGTCAAATCTTGACATTAAATGGCCTTATACCATCTGTTTTTGGCTGAGACTTTGGTTAAAACACTACTTAAGTAAATTTGTAGAAAAAACATGTTTGTAGTTGGTTAATATTTTTCTACCAGGATACATACAGTAGTTCCTTTCTTTTCAGTGCTTGTTATTTTATTCAAATGGAAAAGCTGGTGGATTATGTTGTATCTCACTGGGTTATCTGGCAACAGGTCGGTACTGAGTTGGAAAAAAACGCATTTTGCAATCTAGAACAAAATAAAGCACCCTGAAAGACCCTGTGGCCCAATTCTGAAAAATCATTGATGCACTTGTCAATGGGCGCTCCGGCAACAAAGATCACTGAGGGGGCTCAAAGAGCATTTGTGTCACCCACAAATACGAGTTCCAGATCTCGAATGCAAAAAAGAAGCCTCTTCTAAAGAGAGTTGGTTCAGAGCTTCTACGACTAAAAACACAAAAAAGTATTGATTCGTGATTTTGACATCCTCAGGACTGTTTAAAAAAAAAAAGTCAACTTACAGCATCCCTAAATCCTCCCTCAGGTGCATACCTGATACGACAAATCAAGACCCGCCACTCTGAGCCTGCCAGCCTTAATTAATATTTTACAGGAGAAAACAGGTGGGATGTGGGTCTGTTTGGGCTTTGTTTTCTCTTATGGAACAGAGAAAATGTGACTGTATAAGAACCTTTTTTGATTTCATCATGTTCAATCATTTGAATATTTTTGTTTAATTTAAACGCACACATACACACTCACACACAGGTGTCTCTGTAAATCTTAGCATAAAGATTCGATCGACTATAGGGCCTTAACTTCCTTATTCTTTGTTTTCCAAAAATAAAGTCATAAAAATAAGTTTTAAGTCACAACATCATGACCACAGCTTCTGTGGAGCATGATTATAAGCCCAATACTCAATATTTATACATCATTACCTTTAATGATGTATAAATATTGAGTTCGGTTCGATATATAAAACTCAGAGGAGACTACATATTTCACTTAATGCGAAATGGGCTGCTCTTGTTTAACTTCCATAAGTGGTTTTATATGTAAATCAGCCTTTAAAAAGCCTAATAACGTAATGTTAAGGACACCATAAAACCAGCTGATAAACATTAAAGTCACTCTGTGAGAATGTATTAGCATTTTATTTCAGCAAAAGCAAAGTAAAAATGGTTTCAAATGCTGTGTGGTTACTGTCATCCACTAGAGCCAGTTCCAGACCAAATTAACATGTTACACCAATGATGGACGCCGAGTTCAGGCACAACGGCAACTCTGACTCCAAACACTTTTCTTATGGTGGACTAAATTGATAATTTCCCCCTGCCTGTCAATGTGACATTATTAGCTGAAGATAATAGCTGGATAAATGGAAATCATGACTCACAGAGATATGTGGTTACTAAAAGAGAAAAGCAAAAACTAAAATACAGATTCCAAAATAATGGCATTAAGTTGAAGTAAACCAGCCAAGAGCAAGATGCTAAGACTAGTGCAATGTTGGATCTGCAGCCTGGCTGCAGCCTCATCTGGCTATGATGCCTTTCTGGACTAAATCTGACCAAAAAAAAGAAAGAAAATAAAAGGAAATCATAGAATTCAAAGCATAATTATAGCTATATCTGGACCACTAATAAAGTTTTTTTTTTTGGCATATTCTGGATTTGAGTTTTTGCTTCACATGCTGTTTTCTATTGAAGAAAAAGATGAGAGAACTTTCCAGGACATCAAAGCTTCTATAAGGACAGATAGATAGATAGATAGATAGATAGATAGATAGATAGATAGATAGA
>JABUIW010000025.1:4548980-4592885 GCA_013363375.1 Menidia beryllina | reverse complement strand
ATAGATAGATAGATAGATAGATAGATAGATAGATAGATAGATAGATAAGCGAACGGACAAGCAAACAAACAAACAAATGAATAAATTAATGAATGAATGAACACATATAGAAAATAAACAATATTATCAGTATGAAACACAACAGATTGAAAGTTGATCACGACAGCGGTTTGAGAAGTGGGATAGTTTGAGATGTGCTACGACACCACCTACTGTAATGAGACTGAATGCTTGTGCAGCTGAGAGTAGCAGAGAGGGAAAAAAAGGGAAATAAAAGGCAATATTGAGTGCCAGGGAAAGAGAAAGGCTCTTACAGGCTAAATGACGCCTGATTCCCTGGATATTTGGGCTCCCTCTGGGGAGCGTGCAGTCGCTGCCTGGCGCTGACAATTTGAGAGGCCTCTGAGGGAAAGCGAAAAGAGACGCGGAATGAGGCAGATGAGCGCAGTATTCTCAGCGGCGCGGACTGACTGCTGGTTCCGGAAACTGTCGTTCAAGCACCATCCCATAAAATCACCACGCCGTTAGCAGGTGTGCCGATGCAGAAAAAGCAAGTTGTTGCAACTCGAGATGCTGAATGGGGACGTTTTCGGGAAGCAATGCTGTGGGTGTTTGCTAGCCTCTGAACAGACGCACCACGTTGGACGGAGCTTCGAAACACATGTAAGCTTTTAATAACCAACAATGCCAGATTTCCCCGTAGGACAGCCAAAACGATAAAGGACCAGAATTCAAATATCTCTTTTCAGTTTGCCAGGAGGCCTGGTTGGAAATATGCCTGTTACAATCACTTTGGAATCATAATCTGAAGTAAGAAAAACAAATAGATAAGGAAAGCCAATAGACACAGCTCACTGGGCAGATTTTTTCCTCAGATTTCAGAAGACCAAATGTGGAGGCTGAACATTAGAGTGTGTATATTCTTCTTTTTTTTTTTTTTTTTTTTTTTCCTTGCCATGGCACAACATCTTGATGCGGTGCATTTCCAAGACACATTGGTAGCCATCACACTGAAAAGAAAGAGCCAAACCAGGAGGCGTACACGTGCAAGACAATAAAAATTCATTGAATCCACTCCACAGGCCAAAATGGATGGTGGCAGCTAGGTCATATTGCATCTGTGCAGATGAGGTCAGGGGTCACTTCGAGGAGTATGAGAAGACAGTGCGCTTTCATGCATCATGTAGCAGATAAAGATTTTGGGGGCTGAGAGAGACAGAGTGGAGGGCGGGGCCGGCTCACTGCAACCGCAACGATAAGTCTCCGTCTCTGGAGCCCCATCTGCCCGATTTTAAACGGTGCAGGGGGGACAAAGACTACATGAAAAAAAAAAAGCAAACACAATCAAATCAGTTGCCTTTTTTAATTAGTTCCATCTTACTCTCATAGGAATCAACATAAGTCGCAGATCAAATGCATTTCATTGACTGATTATCAGCACTTGTGACCACTTATGGAGTTCCTGAGGGACGTAAGGGAAGTAATTGTCCACCAGGGTAGAGCGGTTTTCAGTTCCGGCATTATGAAATCCATCATTTTATAAGTAAAATGAGTAACTAGTAAAAGCAATCAAACTCCTCTGTATACTGAAATGTTCCAGGGCCTCACAGAAAGACTGACAAGTGTGAGAATCAAGGTGCGACAATGGTCCAGATCTGATTCTGGAGTCATTTGGTGTGGGAATCAAGAAACAGACGTTATTCAGAGTGGGTCAGAACTCCTACGTAATGTTGCAAAACTAAAAATATCCCACAGGAAAAAAAAGAAAAAAAGGGAAGTTTATTGTTTCTAAAAGGCATTCTATATGTTACTTTTTTTTCTGAATTCTGTCAGCTGGCCCCAAATCCCAAAGTAGTGTTTCATCTCCACTTCCTGTGCCGTGTTAGGCTTGATGTCTGGAGGGAAATGCCACTTAGCGCTCAACGTTCAGAACCTGTTCGGCGAACAGCTGTAAACCTGCCCGGAATGATTTCCTGTGGCTGACGCGGCCTCTCGCTCGGAAGCGACTGCGATTGGTAAAACCGGACAGTTTTTCCTCTGCGTTTCGAGGACGACGTGCGAGATGCTAGGATCCAACTCTCCTGAGAGTGGAAGGACACCCGGACCAATGCGGCTGATGAATACGGAGAGGGAGAGAAAACAGGAGATGTGAGGAAGGGGGGGGATTTTTAAACATGCATTTTTAGCCGGTTCGCTTAATTAGCAACGTATGTCATCCTCTCAGTCATTCGCACGCGCCTTTCATGGCACAGAGTCGGTCCCCCTGTTAATCCGATTCTTTAGTTGCAAACCTGAGAATATCCCAGAGAAGACCAAAAGTACAAAAATTTGGTTGTGATGGGTCTTTGTCTCCTGGGCTGGGCACACCCCTCTAAGGAGGACTGGACACAACCATGTCCTATTGGCTAGTTACCTCTAAGACTAACAAGCCGGGTCCTAATTCATGTTGATGACATTGGAATGTGGTACCAAATGGTGTGTGTTTGTGTTGACGAAGAAAGAGAGAGAAAAGAGAATCTGTGGACACAACCAGAGAATTTAACACAAAATATAGTTATTAAAGAAAATAAAACGATCAGTAATCTACATAGATCATGTGATAGCATACGATGCTAAAGTGAGTATTTATAGCCAAATCCCAACACCCCACAGCCCTGGCCTGGATGCTCCTTCTCCTCTTTACCCCAGCTCTGATGGGCTTGTGGTACGACAACAAATATCATTGTGATGTCCCACCGCCTCCAGCCTGCTAGCTGTCTGCAGATGACACATGTACATATGGCGCTCTACGGCCATTTTTTTACCCCCGTGTCGGACTGCTTTCCGACACGGGGTACCACTAGCTCACTGTTATTCTCAGGTTTAAATGTTTGGATAGATCGCCATTAAATCTTCTCATTTCACGTTTTCCTGGGGGCCAAATTTGAGTAACTTTTTACCCGATGCTATAATAAAATATCACTTTGTCCACAACTGGGGTTCAGGAAGAGAAAACAGAGAGCACCTTGCACAGCCTGTCCTTAATTACGACGAGAAAAAAGGCCTGCGATCGCTCTAAATCAAGCTTGAAAAATGCGGTGCTGATTGAGCTACACTTGAAAGCAATGTATGACACATCACTACTCCTCTTATCCATCTGGTACTATTTTGAGAGAGGATGCTGTGTGTACGTCTCGGTGAGGAAGCGTTTGAGCGCGTGGGAGGGAAGGAATGCGACGGGAGACGGTTAAAGAGAACACAGGCATCCATCTGCAGCCGCGAAACCATTCGTTTGACTTCCTCACTTTTTATTCAAATAGCCCTGACCTATTTGTTGTCGACGCCAGGCCTCATTTCACGTGATCCGCCAACAAGCCCAGAGCGATTATTCCTCGCACAAATGGCATGGACTTGACGTGGGCCCAAAAGCGCTCATATACCTCTCTGGCCTTAGGCCACAGTTTGTCATAACACGGGGAATTATGTATTATGCCTGCGCCTGGTGATGACATCACAATAGCAGGATGAAATATAAGCTCTGATATGGCCAGCTGATTGTGGGGAGCTGCGAGGGCTTTCATTAAAAACAGCATATCGCTCATAAAAAGATTAGAGCTGGACAGCTGTTTCCTGATAGCATGAGGTTTCTGTAGTGGCTTCGTCATAAGCAGGCACACCTGAAAAATATAAATGCCCCCACACTTGTGTTCCCTCTATTTTTCTGCCTTGTGGTTCTACTGTAATAAGAAGCAAAAGACCAAGTAGCACTCAAACTATCCCTTTACCGCTATACCCATACCAGCAATCCCTGTTAGAGTTATCACATTTGGATAAGAAAGTTAATTTTAATTAACATGTAACATCCAATTTGCTATAGGTTTTTATGCCACCATTATAGTATAAGCTTTCTCAAAAGCATTTTTACTTGATTACTTGAATATAAATTTCAAAACTTAAATACTGAGATAAATCAACATGGAAAAAACTATATGGATAACATGAAATAGCCTTTATTTGTAACTTTTAAATTCTTATGTACAGTCTCATGTGCTTTGGTCCCAGTGTTAAAAAAGCTTGAAATTTTTCTATGTCCTTTTGATTCTTTCATACCACTGGAAACGTTCTCTCTGGTGGGCAGCCTTTGTAATATTGCTGAAATTAGAGGATAAAGATTTGTAGTTTTGTATTGAAAACAGATGGCCCAAACATTCTTGCATTGCCGCGAGTGGAAGTTTCTGTGGGGAGCACAATAACCGTTTGGGGTTCAGATTTACAGCCAAGTTGGCGGGCATGGGAAAATAAGTGAATTAGATAAAGTTTTACGTCTCACTTATATCAATTTTCCTTTTCTATAAGGGTTATTGTAGCTGTTGACTTGCTTTAACAGGCTCATCCTTCTGCTAACCCTCTAAACTTATGCAACCTCATGGTGGAGTAATGAAAAAAAACGAGTTAAATGTCAGCACTGGACTTTGCAGCGATTTAACGCAATTCTTTTTGTTCCCCCCCCCCCGCTTCCTTTTTGCCAAAACTCCATTCTGTAGAACTCCTACAGTGAGGTTGTACATAATGGAACAAAAATGTTGCACGGCAGACAAACAAGAGAAAAACATGGAGCCCTGATTGTTTAAGAATAAGGGAGGTGTGCAGGTGCCATTTCTAATTTGGTGGGAGAAGTCGTGGGAGGACGGCCTTGAGGAGCACAAAGCAGCTGGAATCAGTCTCATAAACTCACACAGCATCAAAGGCTTTCTTAGCTTGTTTCATCAAAGGTGTCTTCGCTGCTCGGCTCTCACCGTCTGCGAGCATGCGGTGTGTGTGTGTGTGTCACTCTCGCTAAGAGTTTCAGGAAATCTTGGCATGAAAGAAAAATCTACTCTTGCATCCAAGAAAAGTGATATTCCTCCAACACAACACTGTTTACGTAAGGAAATGAAAAGTGAAAGAAAACGCAGTCACACACTCTTCCATAATTATCTCCTTCTTTTTGTTTTACAGTTAAAGAAAATGATCTCTGGCCTCAACTTGAGAGTTGTAGTGGAATGAGACATTAAAATGCTGGTGTGTATTCAGTCTCTGATAGGTGTGTTAGACATGTGGTAAATTAGTTTTATGTGTTTTCTTTCCACATCGAGCAGAGTGCCAACCAAAGAATAAACACAGTTAACAGCATTACAGAACTGGTTTATTCTAAATAGAATTCTTTGGTTTACGATTCAAATCATAAAACAATTTGACCATTTCTAACGGGGAATAATCTGCTCAACATTGTGTAAATATGCCTGTAACCTTCCGGTTAGAGGAGAGAAAATCCCCAATATGAGCCATGAACTTTATTTTGATCAAATGGCTGGACTGAAAAAGATAAACTGAGACAACGGAAAGGGAAAAAAAACAAAAAAAAAAACGCCTGCATGCATAGTCTACAGCTGACCAAAGCCGAGAGCAACGATAAGGCGCGCGGCAAGAGATATGAGCATTCCAGGTGTGTGCATCACCGATGCTCGTACGTGTCGAAAAGAGAAAAGAAAGTTCCCCCCTGGAAGACAATGGCTTAGGACAGGCACACAATAGCTTCATTAGATGGTTCGCATTATCAGGTCACGGGAGATAAAGGGGAAATATCAGAGTGGACACATTCAAACGACACATGCTGCAAAGCGTTGGCGAGTTAGCCTCAGCTGTGGCAAATGCTGATTTTTTTCTCCCCCTTCCTTGTTACTAATTTGATGCTGCTGCTGTTGTCATTGATGGGGGAAATGGTGAAATAAGTAGAGTGTGAAGGGAAAAGGGGAGCCCGTAAATGGTAACTCCATGACCTCGTTTCATGCCGTTGTAACACCATCCTCTTTCATCTTCGCTGTATCGGCTCCCACTCGCAGCTCTGATAGAAGGTTATGGTTCGTTAACGGAAAGGGGGCCTGGATTGTGGGGAGGACTTAAACTGCGTGGAGAAGAACCTATTTCTGTACCCTTGTCGTAACATTTAAGGGAATTTTTGCCTCCGCGATGGGCTCAAATGTCATTTCCTACCGTTTGAACAATTATCAGTGAATGGGAATCCTTTCTGAGACTTCCTCTGTGGAGCATCGATCAGGCGGATCGATCTCTGACTGCTGGTGCTCAGGTCTTTAAGTGCACACTGCACACTTGTTCACCAGCATCAGGGGAGCTGTCATACATCGCTAATAATCAATTACCAAAATTAACTCTTTAAGCCCCATGTGGTGCTCCAAATGGGGTGAAACCCAGAGAGGACAGACAGGGAGAGGAAAGGCAGTTGGAATCCCGCAGAGCTAATGATTGGGCTCCACCGGTTGCTTTTATTTCTATAGTGACATGGAATATGTGTGTCAAGAGAGAACACTTCTACGCTAGGTCATGCGTAGAAGTGCAAACGCCTAAATCCCCGAACTCTTTAGGAAATTACAATGGAGCTGGATCTTTTTTTTCTTAAAAGAAACGATTGCCAACTCCGGCTGTGTTCAAATTATCTAAAAAAACGCACATAGTTGGGCTGAAATCCCATGACGCACGACAAACGTTAGCGGCGAGTTAGCAGCGAGTTAGCAGCAAGACTTTCATGGCAATATAAAATTAAAGTAAATATGTTTAATGCTGTCATCACTGCTTACAATGTGCTCAGATGTAGTTCTGCTTGCTGTATGGTCCAGAAAAATCTATCAAAACTTGACGCCACAGTGTAAACTTAAGGATAAAACATGCAGACAAGACTATTAACTCCACACCACACCTCAGAGTCTCTTTTGTTTTAATTCCACAAGTTACATTTTCTTTATCTGGCTCTAGTCCCCGATTTTAAACCACTGAACTGCGCCCCTATTGGTTGATGAGGATTGATGTGCCGTGGCAGCAGCCAGATGACATGATGGCCACCTTAATTTTTTAACACTGTCAGAAACTGATCTCTGATTAACTTTGGCTTCAAGGCTATCACGGTGGTGGTCTTTGAAGTTGTTGAACGGCGACAGGTTTTAGCCACGATCAAAGATGTCAGCGGGATTCTTTCATATTCGTCTTTCATCTGGGATTGTCATAGCAGCTTCCGGGCTTTAGATTGACGGCTGAGTGATTCCCTTAGTGGCTGCCTCTGAGTTTACATCAGTTAAATTCTGCCAGGACACCGGTAAAAAACACTGTGGGAACACCTGTGACAGAAAAGAGACATCCAGCCCCGTCTTCTGTCTTCTTCTTCAATTCAACAGTTGTCTATCACTTCTCTTGATTTAGCCCCTCTCCATCGTGTCGATGCTTCTGGTACTATAACATTTAAAAGACACTTCTCAGAAGGTATAGTTGGGGTTTAGGTCTGGTTTAGGTGTGGTTTAGGTCAACTTGTCATGCGGCCAGACAGCGTAATGGCTCAGTTTTCCACAGGTTCTGATGACCACCTCTTTGATGCCTACCAGGCTAGTAATTATCAGGATATCATATCATTTTTGTCTCTTCACCTCCAAAACCCATACCTTACTTGTACAAATCATCTTTGCTTTTCATACCAGGTCCTTTAACCAGACTTCCCATCAAATCCTCCAGCTGTCACATTGACATTAAACTAAATAACAAGCGTTTCAAGCTGGTTTGATCTGTTTCGGTCACCTAGTTGTTGAATCTGACTCGTTTGTCTACATCCAGCATGGTTTTGAAATGTGAAAATTGGTCTTAAAATTTCAGTAGGTAAGGCCTCATCTAAGGAACCCAAACTTGTTGTATAATTCTTAGCTCCTTCTGTGATACTGATCCAAACCTGTGAAGTGCATAGCATGTCGTAACCACACTGCATAAAGTTGGAACGCCATTCGGATCTGAAAATACTCGTTCAGCTTCCGGGCACTGAAGGTGACACAGCTAAGCTGGTAGAACACCTGAGCTGTGAATTGAGGCCAGCAGAGATATATCAGTGAGGTGCATGAATGTCCCTAATTCCCCTGCTCATAAACTGTACGTTCCCAAACTTTGACTTTCACTCTACACACGAATATCTTCCCCTTGAGCTGGGAACAAATGGCAAGGTTACAGTCCTCTCCTCGATGTACCTCGTCACGGACAAAAAGTTTGCTAAATTCAGCCTGCTTTGCTCTTCAGCTGTGAGCCAGTAAAGACATCTTTGTTGTCTACATATCTGAGCCAAACGACAGCCAAAGGTTTGAATGCACCCAACAAGAAGGCGATTTCAAAATTAAACATGTGGAATTGCAGCATACATCTCTTTTGATTTTATCAAGACAAAATAAAAGAAAGAGGAAGCTGTAATATTCCGAAACGATGTGGCTCAGTGATAATAAATAGAGGTAAGATAGGTGAACTTTAGCACATTAAAACTGTGAAACGTCAGGTCTAGCTGCACTTCTAAGAAGCCCGTTTTCAGAGCTGTGAGTGTCTTTGTTTGTAACCCTGCTACTATTCAGGTGTATCCTGACTGAAATGATGTGAGATGGATGACAAGCTTTTAGTGTTATTACAGCTCATAAATTGGGCATGACACTCCCTTCTCCAAAATATGGGAGAGACACTTACCCAATGCAAATTTGCTCGGCCAGAAATCATGTGTTAGCAGTTCATTAGCACAGAAATTAGAATGGAAACAAATTTTGTGGTCTGAGCAGGTTCGTCAAAAATCTTTCGTTCTCACACTGTTCAAGGTTTGTCAAATTAACTCAAAACTAAAGTCACTTTGAAACCAGACTGGATGGAAGTAATTTTGATCATAATGTGTTAAAACTATCATTGAACTTTTGGCTTGGAGTTAACAGATTCTTGTTGATGAAACTCTGAGTTTCACATGGTTTTCATTTGACTTCAAAGTTAAACCATATGAAACTGAACCTTTCCTCACAAATAAAAACCTGTGATGTAGATGTTTTGGGATATGAGTGAACATGAGTAATGCTACCCATACAGAGGGCACTGGAATACCTGGGGACTACGTTGGCCAAGGTTATAGAACAAGGAGTTGCACAAGTGTTGTGTATGCTCTGCTAAAGGTTACAGCCGTGTCTCTGTTCCTCATTGTAACCGCAAAGCTGGTCCAGAAAGAAAAAAAAAAACAAGCTGCCAACTACATCTGATAAGAGGTAAACAAACCATGACGTCAGCCATTGGTCAGTGGACTGTTGAGTTTAGTAGTCAGTCCTCATCATTTCGGTGTTTTAGGAGTCAGAACTGAGCATGTTTGGACCAAATCACAGGGATTGATTTGCGCAACTTGGTTAGACAAATATGAACACTTTTTAGACCCAATATCTTGTCAGTTGTTGAATACCTTTATGCACTCTGCTGGAGTGAATCAAACTAAAAGCACTAGAATGGTATATGAAGAAAATAAATTGTGTTACATGATAGAAAATGTTACTCTTTGAATGGAAGTCTAGTGGAATGTCTTTGTGGTATTTTCCACTAAAAATCTGAGTGATCTGCTGCCCTGAAAATGGCATTTAGACCTGTACTTGCTTTGGATTTGGGAGTATTGGCTTGATGAAAACTGAAGTCAACTGTTGTAAGTCTGTTGAGTAAAATCTTACCTTCATAAGTTGCCTGAAAGGATATATGAGGATTTCATTTAGCGTTTGTCTGCTTCATATGTCCTAGTAATATGACCCAACCCGTCTACGTATTATTTTGCTGACAGTTGTTCGTAGGAGAGATTTTTGCTTTAGGCTTTTTACTTAAAAAAAACCTCCCCATCCAAGCCGTTGGAGTTTTATGTATTGCCTCTAGTGGTTCTTTGAATCTTGGTGCCATGTCTTCTTGCCCATTTTGTGACAGAAACACGCACTGACACTGAAACACAACAGCTACAAGTTTGCTCTAAGTGAAGCCCCTCAAATGATTCAATCAGCGGAGTTAATGATTCAGACAGTCTAATGCAGCAAACCTTTTGCCATTTACTATATTTGTCATCTGTGATATTCATCTAGTTATAAATGGAGCTGTCATGATAATGCTGTGAAGGATCACGCTAACCTCCATTTACCAATCTCTTCGTCAAATCCCAAAGGGTGGAGCTTTGATTACTCCTGCAATTAGCCATGTCAGCCTCCTCTATGAATTAAGCATTCAGGTTTGTGTTTTCAAACCAATTAGCCCACTCTCTTGCTATGACGTGTTGATTAATTATAGATATTTAGTTAGGAAAGGAGACATTAATTATTAATCAAATTTGAATTATGTGGCATAATTAACCACAAAAGTTTTCTGTTTTACTCCATGTCGCCATGTTTTCATTTTTCTGGTCTTAGACTGTTTTTTGACAAAAAATGAGAAAAGTATGTGACCTTGGTGTATGTATGTATGCGAAAAGGGACAGAAAGTACTAACAAGGTGATAATAGCTTTTGGTGGGTGTGTACGCTGTACTGCCATCAAGTTGCTCTAAGTGCTCACAGCTAACACTCATTTTCAAATCCAAAATCAATGGGCTCTCAGAAACCTGTTGTGCTGATCCCCTTAAAGAATCTATTCGTCACTTGTTTATGGCCACATGTTATGAAGTGAGGTAATGGCATTTATGGATATTTACAAATGACACGTTGGGCCTTTAAAAATTATTTACTGTTACTGCCACTCTCCTGCTGTTGTAGCCAACGTCCTTGCAGAGATGATATAACTGATATGTGGCCATATTGAGGAAAAGGTGTGATTTACTGCAGGGTCGTCGGGGTAACCGAGGTGCCTCGCTAGCAAATGGCAGAATGCATCACCAGCTTTTTTTTCTTTTTTTTTTGCAGAAACAGACTTGAGTTACTTCACCGTGTAATTAGCAATGACTGACAGGCTATTAAATATGAAGCTTGTGACTGAAATGGCATGAAAAATTGATGCTGATCATCATCTGTTGGTTGCCGGGCAAATTTGCCTTTGTTGTCCTTATCACGCAATAGCAAATCCGGCCGTGTCTCGACAAAGGTTGACTTTGATATTTGGAAAAGCAGACTCGGACAATGCAAATAGGCAGCATCAACCGTGCGGCGTGGAAATAGGAGGCAGCCAGCTGGTAAAACAAATGTGAAGCCCATTTCTTCCGAATCTGCGATAAAATAACTGCACTGATAACTGCATTTTTAGCAGATTCTAACTTTGTGATTGATGTAGTTGCTGTAGTTCCACACCATCAGCACAATGTTTCAGGGGGAACATAAGGGGGGAAAAGACTGTGGCATTAGTTGCAGTTTTGCTCATTTTCTTTGTGTATTGATGCATTTCATAGCACATTTGAGTAACCAAAGAGACTGATGAGATAAGGAGATTACTGCACTTATCATAATCACCATTGAACGGCTCCGAATCTGCATGAACATCCAGTTTATTGCTCTGGGATAAGGCTTACAATAGCAGCGGCGTATTTGCTCATAACCACAGGTAAATCTGAATGACAGCTGTAAAATGTAGCAGCTAATGGAATGCTAAATTCACTCACAATGCCCCAGGAAATGCAGATCCACCGAGCTCCTTTTCCTAATAAATTAAACAGGTATCTGATAGAGCTTACACAAAGACAAAATATCACATTAATGTGCCTGTCGTCAGCCTGCACATACTGGGATAAAACGAAAGTTGGAGGGAATTACGTTTATAAATACAAAACCGCATTTCACTGACATCAGCTATGAAACGGGAAGAGATAAAGACCTATTTTATTCATTCTTCCTGCGGTACTCTAATGCGCAAAGATACAGGGGCCACAAAAGAGCAGTAGTATAGCAGCATAGTGGCACATTAATAGTGTAATCATCCTCATTTGCACAGGGATGGAAATTTAATTAGCTTAAAGATGAGCAAAATAGAACACAGTCACCTAACATTACTGCAAACCTTTGCATTGACAGATATTGTATTTCTCCACTCGTATCTTTCCCTCCTACTTGTGCATAATATGGTTACAAATCTGCTACAGAGCCATAAAGCAGAGTAATTCCTGAAAAGAGCAAGTTTTTGTCTTTGAAGCTGCCTGAGACAGATATAACATCTCTGTAATGAAAATGTTCGGTCAAGCCAATTAAAGCCAAACATTTTTGTCTTTGTGTCTTTCCTTCCTCCACAATTAATTAAACATGGTCATAAAAGGAATGTTCGTGTAGTCTGAAAAGCTGCCGCAGACCTCCGACAGTCATGCTCTAAGGTTGAATTACAATGTAGTCAATGAGGCCATTATGGGAGAATTAGGTCTGAGCTCGTCCTCCTTTACAAAATGCTATTGTAGGATACGATTATGAATGCTGCATGAAAATGAGTGACTTCAGTGAATGTTACAAGTTTTGGATGAGAAAAGTTTTTGACTAAGTCGTTCGTTTCATCATTTGGCACAGGCGTTCATTTCAAACATGAATTCACCTTTTCACTTGGATTCATCAATCACAATTTTCCTTTCGCCTTTTTTTTTTTTCTTCTCTACATCTCAAAGTTCTACTGTCCAAAAACGATCAGGGACAATGTCAGAATGTGGAATATGAAAATAAATACAAATCATTGTGTTTTATTGTTGGTTGTTTCTTGTGTTGGCCAACAAAAAATGCAATTTAACCAATAGAAGTTACTTTAAAAAGGCCAAAGATGTTTTCTCCAGGAGCTAAAAAAATAAAATCTAAACTCTGGTTCTGCCAAGGGTTCAGGACAGATTAGGCAAATTAAGTTAAATCTGATTAAATGGGCCACTCCACTTCATCCATATTATCACAGATCCTTTACGGGGTTTGGTTGTTTTTATTGCCTTAGAGTAAAACAACAGTTAAAAAAAAAAAAAAAAAAAAATCAAAGATAAGTTCTCTATTGCTTTAGGTCAGTTCTTTGTTTTCAGAAGGCGTGCTGCCGTAGCTGTCTGCAAAAAAAGATGCCTCACACTGATAATCCCAGAGAATAACATTTATTGCTCTTATTTCACTCCACACTTGTCTGCCCGTTTTGTGGAGCTCAGTTCACCGAAAACCGGTTAATGTCGCAAATCTCTTCAGGCTTTTAGTTATTTTGATCAGCTCCTTTCTGCACATCAGCCGCAAAAAACAAACAGACCACAGTTTTATTGGTCTGATTTCGCTTGGGAGAGTTTTCTCATTCACTTTTATCAAAAAGTCAAAAAGTTTGAATTGTGTATTTACGAACAGGAACAGTACATTCTCATGAGCCATTGTGGAGTCCACGATGAGGGATGAGGACAGATTCCCCATCAAACAGAACTGCTTACAAAAGCAGTTATAAGTTAAATAAAAATCTAATTATGCTCATTACGTTAGTCGTAAAAGGCAAACACAGATCCACAACCCTTTAAAGCAGCACTGAAGGCACGATGGGCTCACTGCAGTATTCATCCTAAACATTAGGCGTCACTGAGAGCATGACGCCCCTTTAAGCACCAGAAGTCGTCTCATTATTTGTCACTGTTTCATTCAGAGACAAACATAACTATAACAGATACAACTTGTCTTTTTAAAATGGTATGTTGTTAGATCTTGTACTTTTTATAATATACTGATCCTCAGGGGTTTGATTACTTGTACAGATGTCTTAGTTGTATAGAAAAAGCTTGCAAATCACACCTATTTACACTTCTCAAATGTGCCAGGGCAACATGTTTGAAAAATCGAGATGTACAAAATCAAGAGGTTTCTTTTACATTCATTGGCCAATTGTGTGACAACACCAGCATTTAGAAAAAGAATAAATTGTCACAAAATCTAAATAAAAGCTTCAGAAATAATGCTTTTCTATGTAACCGCCAAAGTTTATGAGAATGCACTCCTAAAATTGGCATATTCACATGCTTACATGCTAATGACTGGGTCTAAAGTGGAACGATTGGCAAAACCTGTTTAATTAGCTCGCTGTTTACAACTACAACTTCAGCCGTTAAACAAATGGACCCACAGGAGACTCCAAGAAAGTTAAAAATGATGTATCACATCATGCGCATTGGAAATGCAAGAAGTAACCTTGAATGTGGATATGGAACATACTGTATGCTGGATTGTCATCACACCCAAAATGATAGAGTGTCTGGTCATGGATCATTGATATTTAGGGAAATTGTCTATCCTCCTAAAGCTAAATGTTCAATTTGCATGTCTGACAACTAATGTTGGCAACATGAAGCGCAGAAATTTAACCGGTTCACATCCAGAGAGTCAAACCACACAAAACAGGAACTCAAACAGGGAAAGAGTTAACCCATTCCATGTACATCCTGTTTCTTTTTTACCAGAATAACTCATCACTTTTTATATTGTTACAATAAGCATCAGGGACACCGTGTGGACAGAGCAGACCTCCTGGTCTCACCGCAGGGCTACTTACTATTATTAACATCGTTTGTCTGGATCTCTTGCTGGTTCAACAGACACTGTGAGGATGACATGTTAATAAATGACCCCGGGTACCTCTTTGGCATAGGCTTGTTCTTCACCTGCCCCCTCAGCCTCATCAGCAATACACATGCACACGTGCAAAGACACACAAAGATTCAATCCCCAACAGGGACAGGAGGTGGTGATTTGTTTTCCTGAAGGTCCCTGCTCTGTCTATTGTTGTTTGCACTGATGGGAACAAATTCAATTCATTCTTATGACAAGAACGCTGTGATACACGGGAATGAATAAAGGAAAGAGGGTAAAAAGGAGATAGGAGACCGGGGGCGCGCAAGTAAGACGATGTGACTGTGTAGGAGGGAAACAAACAAATGAGGAACATGAAAACTTGCTGAATACAAAATAGAACACAGGCTGAGCAGTTCTACTTGTGGGATTTGAGGGCTGCAGCTGGAGAACGAGTGCATCTGTTTAACTCGCGGCGTAGCGCCGTTGTCCTGATTCGCGAGCAGCAACAATCAATAACACCTCCACTCTCAGCCACTCCCACAAATCAACCAATCAGACAGCTCTCCTGGGTCGGCCTTTAAATCGCAGAAAGTCTTAATTTCAGACACTTGTAAGGCCCCCTTCAACAAATGTTTTATAACCAAACTCATTGATTTACAAAACACGGTATTTTATCAGAAACAGAGTATTATCCGCAAAATCAAAGAGATATGCATTCAGAGTCACTGACTGAACATGCATGTTCTTAGGCTGAGGGAGAAAGCTGGAGTATCAAGAGAAAACTAACTAAACTCAGCACAGAAGATCAACAACTGAGATTTGAACCAGGGACCTGCTTGCTGTGAGACCACACTGCTAAAAACCACCTGAAAGAACCAGAGAACTAGACTCTACCACTACAAAGCCATGATGTTGCTGTACCAGATGTGGCATTTCCAAATGTGAAAAGAGTTCCACAAACACAATTTTTTGGGGGAAATTGGGATTGTGGAACATTTATCATCATTGTTGTATTGTGTTTTTTAAGGGTTAGAATTCTAACTATGGAGTGTCACCTATTTAGTGAAGATCGCACATCTGTATTTTCTACTAACTATCATTAAAGACAGCCAACAGATAATCTGAAAGACTATTACATTCTCTCTTTAACCACCATGATCTTAAGAATGTGCCGAAAACATCTGCATTTTTGTCCTACAATAAGGGCGAATTACCTTGTTTGGTTGGGTATTTTTTCTATCTACAGCTGGAAATGTCATTCAGCCAAATTAGTGCTGGTTTGTTTGACCTGGCGTAAGAGCTGCGAGCCACCGGACAAACAGCATAAGAAATGACTGAAATATGTATCACTGAATGACAAACACAAGGCAAGTCTTTCCTAAAGGCCACCTGTGAAGAACCACTTCTGAATCCCCCATGATGCCTCCTAGTAGAACCTGTCACATTAATAATCCTATGCTCATATTCAAATGTTCTGTCAGGAGCTAAAGAAAGATTGAGTGCCTTTGCCACTGTGAGACTAAGATTGAAGACGTGTCCCTGTGACATTGCTCAAAGTATATTGAAATATATGAATCTTCAAATGCTATTGGTGGGCGAAACCCTCCAACTTCGGCATAGTTTCAGAACAAAAATTAGTCTTTTTTCTTTTAGATGAAAATGATTGAACGCTAGAAGTTTGGATTCAGGGACATGAATAGAACAAGCTGATGAAGGAATGTGTGTTTCCTATGATGGCGGCCGGTTGCCGAGAGGTGAGGGCGTGTATATGGAAAACAAAGATGTTTGATTTTGCTTGTAGGTTATGCACACACAAAGGTGCTGGATTCTGAGACAGTCATTCTCATACGTAGGGGTACATGTGGTGTCACATCTGTATGGAGAGCCTTTCACATGGACACACATCCTCTTAACCTGAGAGACGTGAGTAAAGAGAACTTCTTAAAGCTTCATATTCACAAAGATGTTTACTTAAAGGAGTCGAATCTGGTCCTCACATAAATAATGCACCTTTATGGTAAAAAAAAACAACAAACAACCTGATTTTCCTTCACTACCGTATTTTCTGAAGAACATGAAAGGAATGCTAATGCATACAGGGAGTGCATTACTCACTCAGACAAGGCCCAAATCAATTGGTTTGGCTCTGATGGATCCCGGAATTATGACCAGGAACTTGGCCAGCACAACAACGGGCCCCAAGTACCGGCAGTCAAAGCTAGAGATGGTGTGATGTAGGCTTGCATCAGCTGAAAGTGTCGCAGGAACTATTGTCATGCTTTATTTGAGCCCTGAATGCCCGTGAATATAAATATGGACTAATGAGACGTCTCCCCATCCACAGAAGACTGGCTCAAGATAACCATTGCTCTTTATAAGAAGTATCACTCAAGAACTTTTACAAAAGAGACAAAAGTGAAAAATAACACTAGAAATACTGTAATTATGTTCAAGAACAGTGTTTTTTAACACTTATTTTATATTATTCTGACTTTAATATTGATCCAATGAGTCAAGTCAAACGTTGTCACATTTACAGCTCCATTGGTAAAATACATTACAAATTTTTTAACATAATAGTTGTTTTTTGTGAGTAAGCAATGCTCACAATCTTTAGCTTTTTTGTTAACAGTGCAATGAACATGCAGAAAAGATTTAGATTACTTTGCGATACTGGGATGGATCCCACTTAATGACATCATCTTCTACATAGATCTAAGACGGGAGGGGAAGACAGTCGAACATTAAAGTCTCATTTTCGGTTAATTGAGCTTTATACGAGCTAAAAAAAAATGACCAGACGTAGCATGCTTTTGAATGGCTCTATGAGTTCATTCTCTGGAGACGCACGGCAGAAGTACGAGTGCATCCACGGCCTAAAGTAACCAGGTGGAAGTATCGTTTCCCCGCAGTCTGCTGGGAGGTGGTGATTTGGAGGCTCCATCGCAGGGCCGGGAGAATGATTGAGTGCCGGGGGCCTGCAGCAGTCGTCCCGTCTGTTCCGTTGCCACTCTATTCCATCATAGGCACATTTGCCCTTAAGGGAGTCTCCGGAGAAAACGGGTGCTGACCTTCTGCACCTGTGCTTCCCTGGATGCTGAGGATGGCTCACTAAAAACAAAAAGAGTTGGTTGTCTTTGTCCTGTTTGGTCTTTTTTAAAGTGGATGACAATTAACTCATTGACTGCCAGCCATTTTCAGAACAGAGAGTCCCATACTGCCAGAGTTTTTTGAGCATTTTGACTGATTTTTCAAGAGCCACAGAATAGTTTTTGCTATGACTATGTAAACACCGAACACACCAAAAGAAAGAGTAAAAAAATTGTTTCTACCTTATTCCGTTCTTCCTCGACCTGCGTCTCACCGGCGCCATTTTTCGCATAGCGAACCATTAGGTTTTTCTTATTTGCCTACAATCTATGCTCATCTCCCATCAAAAGTGGCACTGTCACCTAGAGGGTCAATTTGTTAGTACATACTCTGTCTAGAAGCCGATATTTACGGAAAAGCTTTAGCCGATCGTCCCCCAAGCCACTCGCGTTGAAAAACATAAAAGACGTCTATAGACGTCTTTGGCAGTCAACGGTTGTATTTGAATTGACGTCTATAGACGTCTTTGGCAGCCAATGAGTTAAGAGATAGAACAGAGAACTATCACAGAGAGAGTCTGGAATACTTTTTTAAAGAGAATGCGCATTAAAAATGTGCAGCATGCGTTGAAGCTTCACTGTGACTGCGGATAAATCTGGCGTTTCATCCCGTCTCTTCTCGAGCTCTCATTACGGTGTGGGTGTTCTTGATGAGTTGCAAACTGGATATTATCCCGAGTTGGAGCGTCACTGTGGCCTGTCAGTTCGTTATGGCCTGTCAGTCAGTGCAGACAGATAAATTACTTTGCCGCCACTCCAGCTATCGAATTAAACTAATTGTAAGAGTAATCACGTGCAAAGTTCTCATTTCAGCACTACAATGTGAAAACATGATATGGTAAAAGCCTCTTTTTTTTTTTTGCAATGGAACTCCTTTTTTATAAGTATCCTCATTTGCATGCAACGCTATCCGACAATCCCAATTAGAGGTACAAAGAGGGGAGTAATTGCAGATTAAAAACTAGAATGCTATATGTAATCGCATGGATCAAAACACAATTAAAACTTCATCTCAACCTGTTAAAGCCTCCGAACACACCCAACCCTCCTCCCTGATCTTAATACTTTAAATCATATAAGGGAGGGTTGCTTGCCGACGGACAGATGAAAACACCTCTTGCGCCCAACAGTAAATTAATCGCGCCAATTATTCACCACCAAGAGATATTTAATGCAAGCCTTTGGAGAAACGAAAGCTGGCCACTCAAATCCTCTCATTTGTAATTGGCTGTCTACTTCAATAATTGATTGGAACAAATGTGAAATGGATGAGAGGGTCTAAGTGTTCTCCATCACATGCTTTCTGGTTCAGCACATTCACGGGCGACTGCTCAAAAAAGGAGCCCCACTGCACAGATTTAGCTGTGTTTTTTTTTTTTCTTTTTAAAATCACACAATTACTATGCATGTAAAAGAAGGCAGTGAGCAGGGTGGTTTGTCTGCTAATGCCACCGCAGTGCCAAATATAACAATAAAAACACAGTTCCATCTGCAGACAGCCTTTGCTCTTATCAGCCTGAGCCTGGTGTGAAAGCTTTTCTCAGACATCCCCCTTTTCTGTGCACCTTTCAGTGCAAAAACAAATAACGTTTCATTAACAAATGAATACATATTGCGTGTTTTAATTACTTTATTTCTTCTGGTCATGAGTGAAAAAAAAAATGGAAAAGCAAGGACCTTGTTTAAGTTTTCCCATAATCACCATAATCAAACGCCTTCTAATCAACAGAAGGGCTGCAGACCTTCCAAATTCCTCCAATGAGTTTGAAGTTCAGCAATAAAGTAGAAAATGTACTTGTTTATCCTCCATCATTATTTTCCACTTCTGTTTTAGCGTGTTTGCTCGTGTACGCGCGCTTCTATGTGTGTCAAGACATCTTTACGACCATGGATGATGAAGTCATGAAATGAAATCCAACATGCCCCTTGGGGCCCCCGAAGCAGAAAAATGAATCAATGATGCTGAGCAGGAATGCTTAAGGGGGCATGTGGGATGTTGTTCTCCTTTCACTGTCTTGTTGAAGACAACAACAACAAAAAAAAAAACATTGCTACAATGCGGATGAATAATACCAGTGCGTGCTGTGCATGTGCATACCGTCACTAAAGTGAGCAGAATGCTGGAGTCTGTACGATTACAGGGAATGGAGAAAGGGTCAATATTTGCCAACAGCTTTTTCTAGCCTCTGTGCCTGACAAACAAAGCACTTGTGAGCCTGATCGTTGCTTTGATAGGCTTTTAATCATCATCAATCTTTCGAAAAGAAAACATCAAAATCAGACAAAAAAAAAAGGGAAGTTAATGATACAGGGAACATTTTTCCCCCTGTTGTGTAATGAATTTGTAGCAGTAAGTAAGCATGCATCATGACCCCAGGTTGGATGGAAATTAGAGACATATACAGTTTCACGTGAGTGGACTGTTGACCATCACTCTGTCTTCTTTGTCCCCTTTCCAATCTGCTTTACCGTCACAGACATGATCCTGTCGCAATAACGCGCAATGGGAAAGAGAAAGCAGGTGCTGAAATGATCCCCTTTCATGCTGAATAATTGCAATGACACCCCTCCAGCCCCCCCGCCCCCCCACCCAAGCAGTTGCTTAGTAAATTCTCTCCACAAGCCTTTGCAGCGGGTCCCATCCACCTGCCAAGGGCTTAACACTAGTCTATCCATCACGGCTCCACTTGACAAATACATTCCATAATAGAAGTTTATTTTTTATGGGAGGCTGAATCAGAGGCCTTCCCATGCATACAAAAATGTGTCAAAGTTATTTATGGGACCTGCTGAGAAGCACAATATGTCATATCAAACTCCTATTTTCCCTTTCCTACCACCACAGCGCTTGTCAATATCGCCGCAGCTATCAATAATGTGGAACACCACCGGAGATAAAGCCCCCGTGGAGCTGTGGGTCACATGGAAGAACGTCCTCCCCCGCTGCATAAGCAACACACACTGCACAGGAACCAGCATAGGGCTGCCATAAAAAAGAAACCGAACAATTTAAGGTGCTAAATGCATTACGGTCACATAAATGGATGCTTTTACAGGCTGTGATGAACATCTGGATTCAGATGACACACGGAACGGTTAGGACTAAAGTCAGAAAAAGAGGAGTGAATGTGTAGCTAGAACAGCATTATTACTTCATCCTGAAGCTAAAAAAATATGACCTTAACTTACAAAAGATGACATTTTTATTCTTGGTAGGGTGAAATTATTAATGGTGACTAAACCGTGAGATCACTGCGACGATAAAACACTGAAACCTCACTCAATAATTCTGTTTGAATATGAATTCAATAAAGCGAAATGTTGATCTAAGTCGGTTGGCCTGGATCGATCGAGATGTCAACGCAAAGTATATTTCAGTGTGACATTGGGTGTGGTTCCATGATTCTTGTGAAGTTAAACTATGGGAGGAAATGATAACAAAAATAACAATGTTAGACATTTTAAAGTGGCAGGTAATTGACCTTAACAGCAACATCCCGATTATTCAAAAGGATAGACGATTAAAAATGTGTACCAATGTTAGATGGAGTGTTGGCCAGAATGTTAAACGCTGAGTTCAAAAGTTAGACAAATAAAGGCAAGCTGTGCTCCGGGAGCCACGTTTGCCAAGAGCACAATGGAATTCAATGCATTGACAGCCTCATCTGTCTCAAGGTGTCCGAGTAAATTCATTCACTAATGCACGCTCCAGTTCCATTGCTAAATCCAAGCTGAGCATCATATTAATTGAAATCGAACGCCCTGTGCCAGTTCACCTTGGACGCTTTATGTTAACAGCAAGGTCCAATAGTGTCAGTATGTTAATGATCCGACCAGATCGCTAATAAACAGCTTGCTGAGCTCGGTGCTACAGCAAACAAGCATGAGTGGCAAAATGTGAGAGGACAAGTGGGCTCTGATGTTTTTGGGCCAAATGGAAACAGGAGACAAATACATTTATATCTACAGTACAGCAACAGTATAAAACACTTTTTTTTACTCGCCATTAAAATAACAATTAGTGAAAGAAGTCATTGAAATAAAAGTAAGCAGATCACCTAATGTGTTTCTTCTAGTTATAAAATTAAGATTTCATTAAAGTGTCAGTACCCATTATGAAGTTCATGAGTACCTAAAAGTACATCTGTTCTGTGAAAATACTTTTGTTACAAGTATGGAATGTGAGTTTAGTATGCTAACATGCTAAGTTAAGGTGCGACATGAACAGGAGCAACACCAACATTAGCATTATGTCATTTTAACTGTATTTTGTTTTTCATATTAGCATTTAGCTGCAAGCTATGAGATCTGTGTATATACGTATAGCTAAAAGACAACTTCAAATCAGCTGATTCTGGGAGCGATTCTGGACATTAACCCATCGGTGACCAAGGCAGACAGACAGATGTGGAACACAGGGAACATCTGGTTAGTCAGAGTATTCACTGAGAAGCTTCAGGGTCTGGTACTACTTCATATGGCTGCTTTTGGGCTGAGGTTTCTCCTGCCAGATCTATTTTTGTTTACCTGGCTAGAGAAAGATCTCCCTGAGAGACTTTGCACCTAAATAGAAGGTTCTGGTCAAATACAGCTACATGTCTGATAGAAATAGTGGCTCCCTTGCATATGGCATCATGCCAGAAAACAGAGGGGCATCGCCCTGGTTAAACATCCTTCAGTGGGAGAGTAGCATCACTGATGGTTGATAGTAGACTCCCTTTAAACACTCATCAGAACCTCATTCAAAAGCATTGCATACATCCCTTGATGGGCATTTACAGAACTAGGTTACAGCCAATTGGAGGACTGAATTCAGTTATGGCCATGACCAGGGATTTGTTTTTCCGAGAAAAAACAAACAGCATAATCTTGATTTATTTTTTTTTAAGTCAAAAAGTCTCAACGCTCTGTCAGTTAAGTGTTGCTTATTCCTTAAACAAACAAACTAGAAGCATAAAGTTGATGCGAAAACCAAATCCCTCTTGCAGTCATTCGCAATAAAGTGAATTATTTTCCAGAGAACTTGGTTTTATCTTCACTCTGCTCCAGTTGAAAGCTGCAGATGGAGCTGCGCGGAATCGTTTACCACACAGGGCCTGAGGCCTGTCAGTCATCCTGACAGACATGTCCTTTTCCAGGAAGAAAAATGTACCAAATAAGGTCCCAAGATAAAAGCTGACAAACCAATCAAAAGCTGACAGAAATTAGTCTCTCCATCTTGAGAGCTGCCAGTCATGTTGATTAGCAGCCGATGCAGGTGACTTCCTGCTAGGCAAAAGAAGGAACGGCTGCTTTGGATCATACTTTCAGAAAAAGAAAATCAAATTAGTTTTTTGCTTTTGATTTTCTGAAAGTCTACAGCACTGATAAGGACTAGCAACTGCTGAACACGCAGACGCTATTTCAACTCTGCAAAGCAACCGTTTTCATCAATGAGCGTCAAGAAATGAACGTATTCACCTTTGTTATGGTGGCAAACACACCATCTTCTATTGCGCTTAAAGTTTAGAGGATAAACAAAGATTAAGTGTTTGACAAGTCAGGTAATTTAAAATCCCTGCTGAGCGGTGAGTCATTGAAATCATATGCAATCATTAGACAAAGGTAAAACATTTGTTTCTATAATAAAAGCTAAAACACATTTAGTAAGCCTCACACAGTGAGCCGTGGCCTTTGCTGAGCATCTCCTCGGTAGAACATAATTTCAGCACCTGCCTTGGTGCACTAATTAGGACGTCACACTTTTTTCTTTTATTTTTTTTACATTTCTCTTTCAACTATGCCTGTCAATTTCTACAGAAAACCATAATTATTCTAAATCCAAACGTTCTTCGGTTTGTGTAATATCCAAAGAATAATCAACTTATAAAACCAAAAATTATAAAATTTCCGAACAGATGAGTAGGAAACAAGTTTATTAAAAAAAACAACAGTCTGTTTATCGTGTTAGCACAAACCCAATTTCTACAAATCTCCCAAAGGGCAGCTGATCGAAAATGAAATCAAACTGCTTCTGTCTGAGAAAAGCTGCAGTTCTTATTTGGTGTTGCCACAGTGAAAACCAAAAAGTTTCCAACACCTATCAATGACAGTTGTGTTTCATGTAGGTTAGAAAAAAAAACAAAAAAGCTTTGAATATACCTATATTATATTTTTTCCTACATTTTGTTTAAAAATCATTTTACTCTTTAAAAAAAAAAAAGACAAAAAAAAGATGGCCTGTACCTGGGGGGGGGGGGGCATTGTCCCTTTCTTGCACAATGGCATCATCATACTGTGGATTATCCAACTGAATCAGCAGGCCTATGCTTTAAGAGCTAAAATCATATAAGTGACAAGAACACACTAACCTACACTGAAGTTTGATTTAACCTAATGTAGATTTTTAATTCTCATGTCTTATCCATCTTGTTTGTTCTCATTTATTTCATGCAACCAACAATCATTAAAAACAAAACATTAATTGTTGCAAAAAGAGATTTTCTTTTGGTCATTTAAAAGTTGAATCGTTCTGACAGCAGAATACGATGAGGTTAATTGCTTTTTGAAATTGTAGTTAGTCGGAGGCAGAATTTTGAGCACATATCCTGTCATTTTGAGAAGATGCGCTTCATACTTGAGCAAAGCAATAATGAGCTGTCTCAGGCCATCGGAGTGCTCGATATGTGGCAAAATAAGGAGGATGAGGAGTGAGATAAAGCGAGCAAAACGGGGTGAACCAGAGGGCCACACTATTAATCAGACAAAAAAAAGGACGGTAATGACAGAATATACATCAAATGGCCAAACTTTTCCAACCCCGTAATGAAGTTCCCTGGCGGGGGGGAGTCAGCTTTCTCCTTCAAGTCTCGTGTTAGCGAGCGGCTCATCTAATGATCCACAAATCCCTCTATACAGTGGTCATGACAGACCCCGGCCATAAGTTGCTTTAATGTGCTAATCCAAAAAAAACAAACTTGAAAGAAACAAAACATCTCGCGTTGATAGGGGCAAGTCAACTTTTCCACTTGTTATCTAAGCGTGTGTGTGTGTGTTTGCGCTCTCGGACGGTCCCGAACAGCTCGACGTGAGTCGGGTTGCAGCAAGGACGCTGTCACAGCCCAAAATGAAGTCATGCTGAAGGAAGAGTAGTGCGCGTCAAGCTCGTTTTGCTCCGTCTCTAATGCCTATGCGGAGTGCAGTGGCACCCAAACAACTTATGAGAACTATATGAGAACTGATGTGTTGTGCCATTAGCCTCATTCATAACTTATGATAGTGCTCGTGGTAATGGCGCAGGCCCCGCTGCCAAACATAATGGAACAGGATCAGTTGGGAGGAATCTCAAAGCAGGCTGTCATTTTCTGTCTCAGCACGTGGATTTATGGAAGTTGCCGTAAATCAAATGTTTATGTATTTCTTCATCGCGATCAAAATGAGTCCATTTTTTCAGAGGAAGATTTCAAACCCATCAAGTGACTCCAACTAGAAAGCGTTGATCACTTACCATCAGATAGTTTCAGCCGTATGTGGCATATGCAGCTTTTCACATAGAGCTTGTTTACATTTCATCAGATAGGGTCTAAAAATAAGTAATGATGATAATAATCGCTCACTGAAGCTATGCTGACATTTAGGTTTGCCCTCTTATGCTATTTAGGAATGAAATAAATCAAAGTAATTGATGATTTTTAACAACAAGCATGTCACTTGTGGAAATTTATGATGACGTTTAAATGATAATTAATGCAAATGTTTCCCTTTTTTCATCTTTAATTTTCATCCACCTTGATGACTTATACTGCGTATACTAGTATAATTTCTATATGTATAGAAAGGTGTCAAAGAAAATGTTAAATGTCAAAGCAAATAAGTGTAATATGCAGGTCTGAGGTTTAATGCAAACGTGCCGACATTTCTCTTTAATTTCCCTTGTGTTGTTATTTATTTACCATGCACTGTAACCCTTAAACAGCCTGCTCTGCCATATGGAACGCCTCGGGATCCCCCCGGAGGAGCTGGCTGAAGTGGCCGGGGAGAGGGAAGTCTGGGTCTCCCTGCTCCGGCTGCTGCCCCCGCGACCCGACCCCGGATAAGCGGCGGAAAATGGATGGATGGATGGATGGACTAATCATACCCCCCCACCAAAACTCCATTTTAGGAATGCTATGAAATGATTTCATTTTAATCAGTGTTCCTCAAAACCATTTGTAAAAAAATAACTGCTCTGTGAAACTCCAGTGATGGTAAAAAGAGAAACAACTTGACAAAGTAAGGCTAAATCAGCTCTTCTGACTTGTGGTGTTACTCTGACTATTTATAACTTTCTATGTTGTGGGACTGCATAGGTTACAAACAAAAAAACAGAATGAAATGTTTGCTGCATTTTCATCCAAAGATTAGCTCACTTTTTAAATGATAATCGTGTTATTGGTGAAACATCCCAGCATCTGAACAGCGATCATGTACATGATGGCAAAGGTCAGCTAAGGTTTCGCCACCAAACATTTATTTTATTGGTAACAACAGCATGTTGCAGCACTTTCAGGGTCAGCAAGCAGCTCTTTTGTCCCGGAGCATTAAGCCGTAACTATTTGACTGCCCATGCGGCATTAGTTACTTTGACGTTGACCTCATTGTGGCTCTTTATGTTTACAAGCTTTTTCCGCGAACGCAGTTTTACAGCACACTTTATTTACCGCAGCCACGGCGGGTTTAATGCATGTTGTCTCATAAAAAACACACAATAAAGTAGCAGCGGATTTTACTATTACTCTCTGGTGGCTATTTAGTCAAGAAAAGCCCACACAACAAGAACAAGAGCAACAAAAAACCTTGAGAATTCAATGTGTTATTCGGTAGTGGTGATGTTAGAATCTGCTCTGTACTGAAATCAGTTGTTGTGAACTCGTCTGGAAATGTCTACAACATAAAACACAGCTTAATTCTTTAAGCCTATTTCTACATGATGACAATAATTGGGCTATTTGTAAGAACACAACTTTGCAAAATGGGAACTTTATTCAAATCCATTGATGTTTTTATCAGTTCAACTAATGCTGACAAAATCCCTGAAAGGACAGTTGTCATCACTATTTTATCTGCTTGAAAAGAAAGTCAGCCATCAGCACTATTGGGAGCCTGAGCAGAGTGAAAATCCTTCGTCTGTTACTAATCAAAATTTCCATTTCCTATCATTTGGATGTTCTTGATGCCGAATACTCTGTGCTTTTATCCCTGGTGCAGCTTTAGTTTGAAGTCAGAAATGGAAATTAAAAAGCTGGCCGGTGTCCACCTGTCAATCAGTCGTTTGTTCGTATGCAGACGTTTTCCGCTCAGGCACTGACAGGAGGAAGCCTATTTGATCCGGGCTTTTCAAAGAGGAAAAAGATGGCCATCAAAAATCATCTGCCTTCCACCATGTGGTGCCATCCTGACAGAACACAGCCGGGCACAGGTTAATTCTGTCCATCTTGTTAATCTCGTCACTATTACAAGTCATCTTTATCTTATATTTGATTTTTCTGTCTGGCCAAAACGTAATGAGGAACTTAAAGTCTTAAGTTAAAGGCTCATTTATGGTGGCTCAATGCTGCTGTTGGAGCCAGATGAATATCTAGCAAGCTAGCTATAGGCGTCCATCTCCCCAATAATGAACTCATTTAAAACACCGTGAACAAGATAAGGTGAATGGACGCTAAAGAAACAAATATATATGGAAAAGACTTCTGCTAATTCCAAAAACTTATTGTTTGAAATCACTTCATGGTGTAATGTTCCAAATCACATCATATCAGAGTTGGACTTGGATAGAAAGAAAAGGAAGGGCGACTTTGCCCGGGGGTCACTCTGAGGTAAAGTCTGGGAGCGTGCACGTTGTCTGAAATCACTGGTGCAGAACCGGCTCAGAAGTGGAATAGCCGCAATCGTCATCCACATAAAACATGAATAAACTAGTATTTAAGGGTCAGCCTATGTCAATATCATAAAGAGGGAAACGCGCAGTGAAATACTGCTGAGGTCGCGGAGAACAGCCTCTATAAACAAGTCGAGGAAGAGACATCACTTTAAAAATTCCGTGGATCCCAACAGGGTTTAAATCAGGAGGCTCGTCACCATCGAGTACACCGGGTCACACAGACAGTAGGAAGGTGCTGCACCATCATTTCATGTTAAACTGTTTTGTGCTCCCAGTCAGAAATGACCACTTCACTAAGACTCATCATAAAAAAAAATATTCATACACATTACCACTGCCAGTTGTTAGATTTTTTTTTTTTCATGAACTCAAGTTATAGGGAATTTTAAGTGAACACAGCCCAGGAATGTCAGGTCAAGCTGAACAAATATGCAAACAAATTTTCAAGAGGAAAGTTAAAATCAGTAAAAATGTGACTGGAACTCAACACAAGGCTTAAATGAGCTATTCCTATGACCTAAAGACTGTCGGTTTGCGTCTGTGCCAGGAATAAACACCAGAGGACCAACACCTCGCTAATCAGTGCTGTTTTTAATGAAGAAATTCCAACGAAAAACACTCATTTCTAACATGATGTAGAAAGATGTGCTATTTAAACAGCCAACAGAGACGCTTGTCCTTCAACTCTGTTTTTTTTTCGCAGCCTTTTTGTTGCCGGAGCAGCATTCAGTCCACTTGATGCATAATTGATATGTATGTCATAATTTTAAAAATTCAGCAGCCTTACAAATGATTAAAAAACCAAAACAAACATTCTTGTTTTGCAAAGCAGTGTAGAGAAAGTTACAAATCTTTTGAAGTCGAGGTTTTCCACACTACAGACAAACTTATTTGCCGCAGTAACAAAATCAGAGCAGCTTATTTAGGTCCTCATACTCGTGCAAAACAAATGAAATACATCCCAACAAAGCTGTCATTCAAAAGTCGCACAGTTCTGTATTTTCTATCTCCTTTGTGATGAGGAAGGCTGTGTTTTGATGCATGGTTATGTAGTGTTCGGTGACAATACCTCTGCCAGACTGATGACGCTCCACTGTGAAATCACAACAACATTACTCTGCTTAACTCAATTTAATTGCTCGGATGGATATTTAAATGAGGTTTAAATGAGTGGCGCCAGATTAACGAAGACACTAATCGCATGATGAGTGGTTTTGTCCCTTCTACCCGTGTTAAATTTCACTTGTACAGGCACCCACAGCACACGTCTACCACACAGGAGGCGGATAGCAACCCCTGGTACCAGCTGCTGTCCTCTCCACGATGCCCTGGGCAAGAAAAAATGTTAAATGGGCTTCTAATGTGCAGTTTGGCCAACCATGATCTGTAAATATCGCTTAGCATCAGTGGGACAAACCAAGCAGAGTGACAACCACAACTACTCTGCTCCTGTTGTCCTGAATACATGTTACTGGTGGAGCCTCCTGGTCATTAACCATGCAGTATCAAATCACGAAAACTATTTTCTCTGTCAACGACAGATAATACTAAAGCATTTATCTATTAAAATCAGTTCTTCAATTTCTATTAAAATGATTTCCTCTCATTGTAATGAAGACAGAAGAATGTCCAATCAAAAGAAATTTGAAATGGACGGAATGCTTTAGTGTCTCATCAACAATAATTTATTACTTTAAAATGGAAATATAGCAACTCAAACACCGGCCAGTTCTTTATTGTCCAGAGTTAAGCCTAATAGAGTTTTGAATATATGCGGACTGACGTGCATTATTTTGACAGTAATGCACCAAAATGGCCCATCAACAGCCACAACTCTTCATCTGCCCGAGACAACCTATGTAGCTTATTGCTGTACATTAAGTCCTTAAAACACTTCCAAGATTCCATTAATACATCTCATTGCATAAAATTTCCATTTGATTTGTATTCTGAATTTTAGATGACCAGCAGTGCACCAGAAAACCCTCATTATTTCATATTCAATCAATCACTCATCGGCGAGCGCCCGTATTATGCCAGTTTTGGCAGTGTGTGGTTTCATCCTGATTATGGAGATTGGCATTAAAATCAGAGGAACAATGCAGCCTTCTTGCGCATGGCTGTTCTTGAACATGTCACAATTTCATTACTATTGACAAGCTGCATCATAATGTACTTATGTGTCTCACTCGTCTTTATCAGGTTTGAGTCAAATGCTCCAGGCACCGTGAGCCATCCCCAATGTCACCTTATTATGGATGCTGTGTATTCGTCAGTGTCATGCAAATCCGAAATAAATGAATAAAAATAATAACGATGGGACAATAGGCCCATTTTGACTGTAGTCTCACAGTGGTTCAAAACAGCATGAATTCATAGTCTTAAATCTTAAGGGAAAAATAACCTAAAATGTCGATGAATGTGTAAATGGAGAAAAAACAAAGAAAAACTTAACTGACAAAGAGTTGATGTGATTGTGGTTGCTTTGCTTTAAATCACATAAGAAGCTCTGTATGACTTTAGTGCTAAAAGGGAAGAAGGAACAGGTTTAGTATCACTGTACAGAATCTATGTAGGTTTATAAAAAGCTACAGATTGCACGAGCTGAAGTCTTTTTGCGTTTACCACTAACTAAATATCCTGGTTAGGTTTCTGCCTGATAACTTGTGCGCCTTTGCATCCAATTTGTCATCTCAGCCACAGCCATCTTTATGAGAAAGCTGTGCTCAAAAATCTGTAAGAACAGTTTGAAATCCTCAGTAAAACAGCAAGTTTACTTGGTTTTACAAAAAAAGAGACTCTCTGAGAGTGAAAAGCATAATTACATAAGCAACGTATAAGAAAATCGCATATGTGTAAACTACTAATGTACAAATATGAGCAAAAACCAACATCAATTTCAGCGACTGTAATAATTCCCTGGTTAATTTGACGTTTATATTGCAGTTTTAAGTAAAAAACCTTCGCTCTGCCGAGCTGGAAGCTGGGATGTTTGTGTTAATAGGGAGCCTCCATTGTTTTTAATGATACCTAACAAACATAGGACAATAAGGAGAATGCATACAGATGAAATATGTCCTAAAGAACAGGTCAAATGAAGAACAATTGCTGCCGTTTTTCTGTCACATGCGGACAGATTTGCACGCGGAAAAAAACCCGAACGGAGGAACTGTTGAACAAGAAATAAAGTGTAACGTGAAAGTTATTGTTGTCGGTTAAGGTGACGACGCTGTCACACCACAGGAATCCGGAGGGGGGGCTGGGGGGGGGGGGGGGGGGGGGGGGGGGGGGCAGTCTTAGTGGCCACAAACTTTTCCAATTTCACTGTCAATTTCCTGGGTAATTACTGGTGAGTCTGATGGACTTTTTATGACTCAGACTCCCTCCTGTGAGAGACTCTGTGTGCTTTGGTGGGAGAGAAAAAGAGGAAAAGAGGAGCAGTTCCCCACTTTTTGACAATTCCCACCTCCCATAAGTGGACCTTGTCATCAGTTGTGACCCCTGTGGCGTTCATTCAACAGAATGAGGCTGGCCAGTGATGCCAGCTGTACTTTATCTGCACCACTAGGTTCAAGATGGGTCGACTGGGTTTACTCGTGTGTGTGTGTGTGTGTGTGTGTGTGTGTGTGTGTGTGTGTGTGCGTGAATGCCAGGGAGAAGCTCACGCACCAGCACGGCAGTGCAAAACGTCCCCCGATTAACCACTGATGATATCTACGACGTATGAATTCAAAAAGATAAAAAAGGAAGCACTTAAACAACTATTTCCTCTTAATCTTTCCAGATCAGCAGGCTTGACAAATCAGCCAACAAGAAAAGGGCAGCCGTTCGTGGGCTTATTGGCTGGCGCTCTCTGAACGGCACTCCGTCTAAAGAGATCAGAAAACCGAGCACATCTCCCGCGAGATCGACGGGCCGACAAACAGATGAGCCCACAGGCCGAGGGTCACAGATCATTAAAAGCCATCTATCAGCGGCTTTCAAGGCCGCTAATTCCCCCCAAATCGAATATTTCCATGTAAATATGTCAAAACAGGAATGAAATTAGCATGGTAGTTTATTGACTGTGATAAAATCTGAAAAGCACCACTGCACATAATTACATACTTGTCAGAGCCATAAAAATTAGCTTCATTATCAATGGAATGGTTTTGTACAACTTCATTTAGGACCGATAGCTTGCAGATGGGGCTGCTCTCTGCACTTGAGCAGTTTTTATGCAGCCCATACACCGCACACACACACGTGCGCACACACACAGGCCGTCATCTTTTTCATCCCTTTATCCCCACACAGAGCTGATGAAGGGGTGGAAAAAAAGTAGCAAAGGAAGACCTGACATCTGAGGCTGAGTTGAGGGCCGAATCAGCTGTGTTTGACACCACAAGTTTTTGATCTCATTGATGTTTCTTGGCCCCCATAATGGCCCTAATCGCATGAAAATCAATCATTGTGATGTCAAACGACGCTGAGGGTGAGAGAGGAGTTCCCCCATTTCGTTTTTAGAGCCGATGGCCACCAACAAGAAAAAATCCAGCGTGGTTTCTCATTCGCTCTTAAACTTTTTAATTGTGTCAGCAGTACTAAGCGCTTCTTAAGGAGTCGGTTTAATTCTGCCTTTCAAATCTCACCTGCCTCTCGACCCGCACAGCCATCTATGTGAAGCTTCTTTAGTGTGTCAGGTGCCTGCCCCAACAGTTTTACCCCCATATTTTATTCAGCCTTTTTATTACTATTTGTTGTCATTGTTCCATCCTCTCCAACCTCCATTATCATATCAATTATCATCTCGGTCTCACATCCTGATTTCCACTCATATCACATTTACATCAAGTTGATAATGCATCGCTCTTACTGAATTATTTAATCAACAACTTGAAATAGGAGGGGGTGTTTCATATTTAAAACAGACACCTATCCTAAATGGCAGTTTCTGATGAATCCTTGAGCAGTTTTGACTTTTTCCTCTCCTCCTCTACATAAAATGAAGCCTTAAAGGGAAAAACCAGTGATAAAAACCAATACATTCAAGCTAATAGTGTCTGCTGCTCATACAGTGGGTTTGTGTTTCCACCAAGAGTTTAGAAAAATGAATAAACATATCAGCACAGGGGGTAAAACCCTTGTGTGTCTAATAGGGTGTAATGTTTCCACTTAATTATGTGCTTCTCTGAGAATATTAAACAACTCTTAAATTCGACGAAATTGCCCAAGAATGGCTGGAAAATCTTCAAACTGCAGGGAAGCCAAGCAGATAAGGAGGGATGGGTATCATTAGGATTTTATGGATGTGAGTGATGTCAAAACGTACTCATACTACGACTTCCTCCCATGGGCCGAAAACATGTTTTTCATTTTTATTGAGGGAACTGGGGATTGTCTATTGGTAGAGAATAGATGTGAGTGTGCATAGCTGTTTGACTCTGTATTGACCCAATGAGATGGAGGACCCGTCTAGGGTTGATCCCTAGATGGGATCAGTAACTTTTACTGTAAGGCATAATGATGTTTGTTTTTCCACATAAGCACGAGCCTCAACGATTTAAATATTAATCACTAACAGAACGAAATTATTTATCCGGGGTTGTTTAGACAGGTCTCAAACCAAGTTAAAAAGCAGTTATTCGGAAATGGTTATGAACGTTTTTTAACAAACTCAAACTTAACATTGATCTGGGACAGTTATATGTCAACTTTGGCTAATGTCACTCGTAGAGGCTACGCACTGAAAACAGGCTAGCAGCTGCTTTTATTTGGCGTTATCAAACTGTTTTGTGAAGAGCAACCCCTCAGTACAGAAAGTTTAGAGATGGCTGGAGAGAACAGAAACACTGTAGTACAAGACGGAAGCATGATGTCAGCAGCTTTGTCATAATCAGGAGACCATTAGCATGAATTAGCGTAACATAAAAACCATTAGTGCCACGGTATTCTGAAACCTGTTTTGATGCTGATTTAGAAGTTCTGATTATCAGTGGGAAATACAGACGCACCAAATAATTAATAATGAAAATAAGATAACACTAATAACCCTTTGGATGTTTAAAAATTTAGTGTTAGCCTTGAGCCGTCTTCACAGTGACTTTGAGAGCATTCTGTCACAAAAAGAATGATTGGAATTTTAGCCGTAAAACGAGGATTCATCCAAAACCACAAGCAGTGGGAAGATCCTTTTTCTTTAAATTTACCCCAACATAACTGTCTTACATAGTCTTACATAACTGTAAGTTGTAAAACATTTAGATCATGACAGTCAGCCATTATATAGGTTTAAGAAAAAACAGGCGCGATCATCTCCATCATGATTTATTGTTCATGACTTTTCCAGATTCTTAGGTCTTAAGTATCGAGTCATGTTTTATCTATGCATTCTTTAGTCTTACGGTAATTAAACTTTTTTACAAAAACATCCAGTCAAAGTTCAGTCTATCATAGCTTCTGAAACGTTGACTACTTTAGACACTTAAAGATTTAAAAACGAGGACCACAGGCCTAGAAAAATATAACTTTTCCATATTGTTAATCAGATAGTGTCTGCTCTCTCTCTGCAGTTGACCTCTCACTCCACAAAAAATCACTCCGAAAGCAGGGGTACTTTGGGAATGGAATGGACGTCAGATCCATCTTTAAAAAGTTTTGGTGTCTCACAAACAAACAATGCATAAAAGACAGCAAATGCGCAAGAAAACTAGACCCTTTTGGGCTGAGGTTTATCCTGGTGCTGATACAGAGATTTAGGATATCACCTTTGTGGTGACACCTTAAAGAAACACTGCCTTGTGGTGGAGAGATCTTATTAGTCTGGAAAAAAGAAACAAGCACAGGCTACCAAAAAAGAGATTAGAAAATGTTTATGCATCTCCCTGGTTGCTGTTTTGCCATCTTCAAAAAGCCATTCAATAGCTTAAACTCCTCTTAATGAATGTATTAATGATGTTTCTGCTCTTGAGAGTGACTTTCCAGGTTGTTGGCGAGCATGCAAGTCTTTTAAAATGAACCCTCCCTAATAATATACTTGTTTTAATGTCTCCCCTGAGTGCTTTGATGCTTCCTTTAGAATCTCTCAAATTGCTCAAGGTAATATCCCAGAACTTTCACACAGACTGCAACATTTTAGGGTGAGGCTTCGCACTAGACAATCAATGGTTAGCATTGGCTGTCAGAGCTTTATATGCTTCCTACTTATGTCATCCCTTAAAGCAATAGCTCAAACTGTTGATTTTTTTTCTTCTGATATACAGTTAATGACGACAATTATCTAACAACATAACAAAAAAAGATGCTGAATGACCTGATAAAGTAGTCACAAATTCAACGTTTGCATACCTTTTACAGTACCTTAAGCAAAAGTACTATAAAAAGCTTTGAGTTAAGGCTCAAATTGTTTCCAGTCATTTGAATGAATAGTGACGTTAGCTGTAAAACCACAAAGGAACCTAATATCTAGAGGGTGAATAAATCTGACGTTTCTTCTTTTGTTTTTTTATTCATAACAGTAACTGTAGTGCCATCGCAGCTGCCCGGGCATAGACTCAATGCCCTTGTAACCAGATGGAAATGTTCAATAGAAATATGAGGAGCTAGCACAACTTCTTCCACTCGGTCAGTGGAAGAGAACGTTACCACTTCCTGTGCCATCGACGCATAACTTCAACATATCGTGTGCCTCCAGTGTGTTGTGTCGGCTTCTCTTGAGATCAGCCTGATCAAAAGGGACAGAAATATAAAAAAATAAACAGAAAAACAACAGAAACTAACTATGATTCCCAGTTACTTTTACGTTAATCAGCCATTAGATAAAACTCATAATCATTACAAACCATAAAAAAAAAGAATAATGACATTTTCTGTGCATGACCCCGGGGCTTAAGACCCCATGAGACCAGCAATTTGTTCCTTTTCGGGACAAACTATTCTATCAAATTAAAACAGAATATAGTGTGACTGTATGCGCTGTAGGGTTTTCCTCAGAAGAGTGCAGCGTGTTTTGCTCCTAGCAGATACATGGATAATAGTACAGTATCGTACTTTGAAGTCAATGTGGTTTCATGTGCTGCACCTCTGCAGCTCCTGGAAATAACGCCGCCTATGAAACCTGCTAATGAACCTTCCTCTCTGCTCCGAGCAAGAACAGAAACCTCAGTGACGGATTTCTGCCGCTGTTCTGAAAGACCCCAATAACCAAAAAACTATTTTCACGGCAGAAATTATTAGGTGAGGAAAATCAGGACGACACTGTTTTATCTCTAACTATAATAAATGAGAACCTAACAAGCGTTTCGCTGCCATTCGTCACAGTGAGAAGATTTACTAATGCTACGGTTTGATTTGACTAATGCTCTTGTTTGAAAAGGTTTCCTTCACTTGTTTGTCCTTTGTGGCGCTGACAGAGAACTGTGCTGCGTTTCCGTAGTCACCCTCATTTCAGATGACCATTTCCCCAGATCCTTCTTCTCCCTCTTGTCTAATTACCATAGAAGTATTTTTTCAAACACCTCTTCCATCTTTCCCGAAGGAGACCACATGTAACTATAATTGCCTCCCTCATTAGTTATGTTTTCACAAGACGGAATAGGGGGCAATTAATTTTATCACTTAATTTTGTCACCGATATTTCGCCGCCTCGGTACTGATGTGTCCACCGCGGCCAGGCCCATTTTTCAGCAAAATTAATTGACAAAGTGGCAGAATTTATCAACATATCACCAGATTAGGCGACAAATTGAAGCAATGAGGGAATCAATTGTGTTTCTGTCAGCGGGGTACAGCGTCTCAACCCGGAGCAGGGCCGGACGAGCCAGACCACTGCGAGAGTGACTTCTGTGGCAGGTGCCGTGATTTATGTTTTTATTTAGACACGGGGCATAAATCAGAGTGAGTTACAAGTACGGTGCTGCCTCCCCCTAGAGAGTTACACAATCTGCCGCACAAAGCGCACGCAACACACACAAAAGTTCATACCCAGGCACGCACAAAAAGAACGAGCAAAGATGTAATCAAAGACATACAAAAAAAATCTATAGGATCACAATGAGGCGAGGAATGCTAAAAACATCAACCGAATAAATAGAAGAAAGGGTAAAAAATGAAAAAAAGTGTTGCAGATTCTGTTCAGGGAAAGAGGAGGAGAAAAGAAAAGGCAAGGCTGCATCGGTTTATCAATGAAAATGCCCGATACTGACTTAAAAAACCCACAAGATCATAATTATTACGATCTTACAACATTCTGGCATGTTCTTTTTTCAAAACTTTTTGTCGATTTTGAAGCAATACATGATGAAATACATGCGACTTAATATCCAGTCATGGCGAATGCTGTCACTTTTTCAGCGTCCGTGCTGTCGAATGACACTATTCATGTGCTATATCTTAAAATGAGGCTGATCCTGGAAGCGACCAGATTTGTCAGCATCACCTGGTCTCCCTCTGGTGGACTATTTAAGGTGAGTAATGGTCATAAAAACCCAGAGGGTTATTAGACTTCCCAGAAGTGCTGTTAAATGAGTGGAATTTATTGATTCTTCAACAGCTGAGCCGGTTTGTGCACGATCGTGAGGACGGTGTGAGCTGTTTGGCATTTACGGGGAAAACAAGTTTTGGGTTAAGGCTCACAAGCTAAGAAAGAGTCTCCTGTCATAGGACATGACCCTCACGATCCTTCGAGTTTTATCTGTTGAGAAAAAGCCAAAGCTGTTTGTGCGTCAGTCAGTCCATCGAAAGACTTCAGGTCAACACCTCGAGCAGATGAGGGCACAAACTGAGGACAAAATGGCCTCCGCAACTGCCTACTGCACCGCCCCTCTAAAAACAGCCAGCAGAGGGGAAAAACACGACACGAATGATAGAGATGAAAAAAAACAAAAAAGTCGTCTAGCGGAGCAAGTAGGAGAATTGCTCGGGCGCCTGGACATGTCATGTCTGTATAAACAGGCATTGATTTTTCTGTCCAGCCCTGGCACCTTCGCCATTTATTCTCAGCTTTGTGGCCGGGGCCCAGCGGGGGCTGGGAGAAATTCTGTTACAGTCCAGTCGGGCCCTGGAGGCCTGTGCGTGTGAATAGATTTCACCTGTAAACGAGAAGAGGGGACTGGAGCCACTTAACAAGGGCAGGCTGTGTCACCGGAGGGGTGAATTCACACATGAGGGCACGAGTAAAAGAAAGGATGGAAGTTGAGATATTGACAGCGCCATAAAAGACGAAGAAGAATAAGAGGTGTTTACGGCACAGAGTAAAATAAGAGAACCAAGACAGAACAGATGCTAACATGGGTTAAGCCACTCTCTAACCTTATAAACGGAGAAAAGTCCACCCTGAGGGGTCATTTTCTCCAGTGGGTTGTACGTATAATATGTTTAATGAGCTCATATAAGGCTCTTCTTACCCCACAAGTCAACACACTTTCCTGAAGTCGATTTCAAATCAGTGACGTATATTCAACTTCTTCAGTTCCGATCTCCTTTTTCAGTTCTTTTCCATGTGTCGTGTTTTATGGAAGCAGGCAAAGACACTCCATCCCACAAACGTCTCCCCTTTCTTCAAGACGTCCCCTTAATTGAGATCAGTTCCACAGCCTCCAGCTACGACGACATGCAAACCGGATATAAATCACACTCAATAACTCTTGAGGCACGTCATTAGCTTTCGTGAAAAGCCGGGGAGATCTGAGAGGAAACAAACGGAGAGCTCACATCCCCGCGTTTGCCATGAGCCCGGCTGGACCTCTGCCTGTCCTCTGTCCATTACACGTACGGTGACTGTTTCTGCAGACAGAAGCACAGCTGTGCCACCATGGAAACCCTTTGTATGGAGCAAATGGAAAACACTGAATTCATACTAAACCCTTTTGTTCAGATATTAGGACAAAACCAAGTTTTTTTTAAAATGGAGGTTTAGCAACATGAGGGAGGAACACCAACAATTCAAGAAAGGACTGAGAAGATGGTGAACTGGGAAAGTCACCTTTGAACCGAGTTTTCCGGTGGTTTCCTCCTCCCTGGCAGTTTAACAAGCATTCACACAGTGATCGGTGACGCACTAAAACCATCTGATGAGACGTCCAGCCGGACTCATTCAGGTTCTCCGGTGTACCGTGACGTGGATGACTGAAAAAATACCTTCATGTTCCACTCAACAAAAAAGAAAATAAAAGAAAAAGAAGCGAACAGTGCATTGAATGACAAACTGGAAGTCCGATTTTCCACCTTCCAATGGGTAAATTAGAAGCCAAATCATTATTTTCGACCAAGACATGAAAAGGACTTTGCGTTCACGCATTCAAATTTCTGAGTCAAACTTAGCAACAGCTTAATATGCTTCACGTGTTCTGCTTTTTGCAAAACGGTGCTTTGGAGACTGGTGTCATGAAGAAAAACGCTTCTTTTTAAGTCAAAGCATCTCCACCTGTTTCCAGAACTGAGAAATTCTCTGCATATAATCTGCTCCAACCTGGTACTTTGATTAAGCACATCAGACTGTAAAGTAGACACTGAATATTCATGTATGTAAGATCAGCATTTTTAATGATTGTTCTCTGCCTTTGTTATTTTCTGAGAAGGTATGTATTTTTTTATACTTAGTTTTTTTCTGAGAAGGCAAGGGTTATGCCGATAGTCCCTGCCTTTGACTCATATTAGCAGGCTCTGATGCAGTATATTTTCATTTAGGATTTAAGCTTGATAAAGTGCTATTGACACCAGCAAATTGATTTTCGCTGTAACGCCGTCCTTTCACCGCTGTCCGATTGATTCCCTTGTTCTGATGCTCCGTCTCTTCTGTCCAGCGCATAAAACGCCGCCATTGAATTCTCCTAGAAAAGTAGAAGAAAAGCAAGGGCCAAAGAATACAGAATGCGGGAACACGTGTTCAAATCATGACAGGCTTGGATCGTGATGCAAAGTGCTTTTAAAAATGGACCAAAAGCTACAATGAAAGTTGCCAACTGCTACAATTGGAAAAAGCAGCTAAAAGCAAAGATGGTCAAACTTTAACCTAATGGTCACGGAGTCGAATAAACGCCACAACAAGATGTCTACGTCAGACGATTTAAATCAAAATAAGCTTTCGTTTTCACGCGACGCTCCAGGTGGGGGCAAAACCTGCAATTGAGAGGGAATTAAAGACAAAACGGCGAGTTTGGGCTGGCACGCCGCCGCGCTCAGCAGCCAGTCAGCTGCTCTGTGAAGTTTCAGCGGAGAGTGACAGTAATAACAGCGTGCGAAGGTTAACTCCTGGAGAGACTGAAGCGCTCCTGCCGAACGGAAGAGGAGAGGGGCAGCTTTGAAAAGCACTTATTAGTCAAACTGGGTAAAAAACGGCGCCGCCTGCACGGTATAATCAAATCATTCTGTACCTCGGAGGAAATAGACTCTGCAACCTCGGCAAAAGGATCATTTTCACAATTTTTTCACTTTGTTGGACTATTGTCTTACGGGGCCACCTGAAAAGGTAACAGACACAAAGTGAGCTGAGTGAGTGGGAAAAGGAGAGTTTAGGAAAGATGGAGGGTTTCAGGAGTCCTTTTCCCCTTTTTTTTCGCCTTCCAGTTAACCGTCCAGTTGTTTTAGGAATGCACGCAATGCAAAAGGCCATGCATTGTTAATGACCCCCGACATGCGCAGATTACCTGACACACTTCTCGTCAGCTCCCAGTTTTTATTTAGTACCGAAAAAACCTCTCTGGCGTGATCAATATGTGGCGTCTTCCAACGAGGCAACGGGTTTTAATATGATTTTATGAGATCAGATCGCTCCCTTTGATCCCCTGCCGCAATTCTTCTGATCTTCTGTATCCGACAGGGCCCCGGCGTTGATATGCATATTACATCTAGGAATGCGGAGAATAGGGGGAGAAAAATATGCGAGAGGGAAAATAACATTGTCCCTCTTCCAGGAAGTGTTTGTTAACTAGATTTAGTGGAAAAAGCTCCAGGTGGTGTTTTGATTTAGTCGGCGCTTGCTGCTTTGTGAGAAGTGCACAACAAGGCAAATTAACACTTGAAGCTTTGTCCTTAATTCCACATAAGAGAAAAACTCAGGCTTGCGGAACGCTGAAATAAATAATTTCCCTTCGTCTGTTTGATGCTGCTGTTTTATCACAAAAACACTCTGCTTTTTGTCATTAGAATATCTCAGTGATCTGGTGTAAAACGGCACATTAAGAACTGACAATTTTTCTCAAGCTCCACGTGGAAACTTTAGAAAGCAAAGATCAATGTGACCAAATTACTTTCTCTTACTTGACAAAGCGGCAGTACTCATTTCTTGAAAGTGGAGACGAAGCAAAACAATATTGTGTGTGATCAACAGATTCAGTCTCTTTGTCTCTTTACAGATAAAGAGGGGCTTTATCACACCATTAGTCCTGATTCCTGCTGTCCATGAAAAAACACCATCACATGATGGAAATCTGTCATTTTTGTCCACATTTTCATGAGGGAAATGGCTCTTTAAAGTGATCTAGGCTATCACTGTTTGCTGCACATTCAAAAACTCCACTTCATATGAAAGACAGATCAGATTTTGGACTTTAATTCAATACATTTGTCAACATTTCAGTCACATTTGGATACTTCCCCCATTCATTCTAAGGTGTCGGCACATTCAAACGTTGCGGATTCCAAGTTAAAGCCTGATTTCGTATTATTGTGAACCTATGAATTAAAATGGTTCCTTTTCTTCTTTTCTTTGCCAGCACATGGCTGCATAATTTCTGTATCTTTCCTTAGGTTGAGATGCCGGACCCTCAGAAATAGCATAATTGTGCGCTCTGAGCGAGGAGGTAATGAGCAAGTGATAGCACTGCCTTCTGCTAGAAGTGTTGAAAGAAAGACCACAGTAAAAAACAGGAGAGGCCGGAGCTGTAAATATCCCTGGGCCACACAGTGCAAATAATAATTGCGCTCCCAAATTCGAGAGCAGTAAATAATGAAATTTTAATTTCTGCTCCTGTCATGGCGGTTTCCTTGTTCATATTCAGATGGATGTTTCAAAGAATTTCACGGTGACCAGTGAAATGAAAAATGAAAAAACAAATACAGTGATAATGGAAACACGAGACGAAAGTGGGAATATTTCTTAATCTTCTCCACTAATCTGTTTTAAAGCCTGCACAGCGTAATGAAATAATCACCTCTTTCATGAGGAAGCAGGTTTTCCTTTGTATGACTTCCAAACTAAGCTAAGATGTCAGTGTTAAACTTCTAATTCGTTTTCCTTCTCATGAGGGAGTTGAACCTTCATCCATGGAGCGAAAATAACTTCTAACTTCTCAACACAGAAAAAAAATTACACGTTTTTAGAATGTCTTTTGAAATGGATCACATCGTACTCGAAAGTTATCCATACTTAGTCTTTCTACTGTCTTTTAATGAACCTTTGAAACTAACATGCATTTTTTTTCCATTATGAGATTTTAGTCTGTTCTGCATCCTTAACACAATATATAATTTTATTACATGACTTTGTCATTTGTGAAAATGATGGTGTATTTAATCAGATTACAGCTGTAGTAAAAGTATTTTTTTACTGTATTGAAAATGCTAAATGTTTCCATTTATTAATGTAATGAACGTGAATAGGACCCAGAAGCAACCAGAGGCGTACGGTCAGTTCAAACAGATTTATTTGCAGACAGGGGCTCGGCAAAGGCGTGGTCAGAACAGTCCAGGTTCAGGTTCGATAACGGGTGGTCCAGGCAGCGCAGATAATCCAACTCGTGGTGAGGGGCTGGTCGAGGGTCAAAGCCAGGGGAGCAATCCAGGGGAGCAGACGGGAGCACGTAGTCAGGCAGGCGAGGTCGGAACACGGGGAGGCAGGCAGGATCAAGAGACTGGCAGGCAGATCTCAGGCAGGCGGACTAAACAGGCAGGGAGTAGGCAAGCTCGGAAGTCGGAGTCAGACGGGTTGTAAACAGGCAGACAGAATCAGGATATAATGCTGGAAGTACTCACACGAGGCTCGATACGTTCTGGCAACGAGTTCATGTAAGCATGGTGATTATATGGAGGTGGGAACAGGTGAGAGTGATGAGCGCTGATTGCGGGGTGAGTAGCTGAACAGGTGTGCAGGTGGGGGTGGAGCCAGCTCCAGAGCCGGGACATAACAATTAAGGAATCCGTCATCCACAGTAGATGTTCAACTTGGGTCACCAAAAACAAATAATTTCAATATTTAGCTGCAGGAGTTTCATGCTTACATGAATCAATTAAGAATGTTATCGGTGAAGAGTAGCCTCCAATTCTACTAAATGTATTTCATTTCACTAAACAAGCCTGAATGGTTTGTTCCCAACAGTTTGTTATAAAAAGGTTTCATTCATAAAGACAGAATCTCCCAGTTTTGGGATCAAGTTGAGAACACAAACTAATTTGCAACAGCAACGAGGATACTGCATCACATTGGACATTTACAGATGTTAAATTACTGTTTGTTAGCTTTTTACTTGCGTTTCTACAATAGTTCTTCACCTGTTTGCCTTCTCAGTTTGATCCAGAACTGCAAGACCAATATTCTAAAAGTTATGAAGCTCCACACAACTGAAGGAAAGAAGATTAGATTCAGTCAGAACGTTTCAGCCCAAAAAGAATTAAACTGTGGGTTGCAGCTTTGCTTACCTCATAACACATTTGAGGCACTTTCCAATCCTAAGAAAATTGTGCCACTGCTCTTAATTCTTCCATGTTGGGGTAGGAAATACATCATCCACCTGCATTTAGACTGAATTTGCCATTTGTAGAGTATTACAACTGTTAAAAAACACTTATATTTTCAGTGAATGGTGGTATGTTGTTGCCTTTTTTAGCTAATCACACACAAAACAGATAAATGAGAAAAAAAAGACAGTCATTTTGAAACTTACTAAAGACAACTGTGTGTTGCAGACTCACTTTCATGTTTCTGACTACTGTCATATTAGCGTTGTGCCCGTAACAAACCCGCTAACCGGGATAGAAGCCCTCTCCACTGCTTTTCCTTCAGCGCTGGCCATTTTTAAAACGAGGAGTCATTCATCTACATCCACCGGCAAACACAATCAAATAAATCAACACTTTGCCCAAATATAAAAATATTTGTGTTGTGGGCAGATAATTAATGACCACAGCTGCTCTAATTAAAAGCCATCTGAGTTCCATTAATCTTGGTTGTTGAGTCCCATCGTTTCTCAAAGTGGACAGCCACGCCTTTCCCATGCAACACCCGGTGTCCTTGGACTCATTTTTCAGGTGATTTGGAAGACCACTGTTGCTTTATTAGCATCATGAAGAAACGTGAAAGCACAATTAATTATGCATTTCAGGACGGACAAAGTGAAAAATTAAAAAAAAGAAAAAACAGATGACGAATGTTAGATGGAGATTGGTTACCGCAGCTCCAACAGACCCCCCCCCCCCCCCCCCCGCCCCACACACACACACACACTATCCATCTTTTCATCTAGGAATACCAGAAATTAAATAAACACAACCTGACTCATCTGAAGTTGTTGGAAAAGGCATCCCTCTTACCTCAAGAACACACACACAGACACACACACACACACACACACACACACACACAC
>JABUIW010000025.1:4523547-4548880 GCA_013363375.1 Menidia beryllina | reverse complement strand
ACACACACACACACACACACACACACACACACACCCACACACACACATACTATCCTCCATCCTCCATCTTTTCTGCTAGGAATACCAGGAACTAAATAAACACAACTTGACTCATCTGAAGTTGTTGGAAAATCTATCCCTCTTAACTCAAGAACACACACACACACACACACACACACACACACACACACACACACACACACACACACACACACACACACACACACACTATCCTCCATCTTTTCATCTAGGAATACCAGGAAATAAATAAACACAACAGCTGACGTAGTTGAAAATGCATCCCTCTTAACTCAAGAACACACACAGACACACACACGCACACACACACACACAAACACAACTACACACACGCACACACTATCCTCCATCCTCCATCTTTTCAGCTAGGAATACCAGGAACTAAATAAACACAACCTGACTCATCTGAAGTTGTTGAAAAATTAATCCTGCTTAACTTAAAGAAATAAACTCCGCACCCTCATAGACGGACTGGTGGCTTCCCACTTTTATGCTCCCCGACACGCCTCATAACAGCAGCAAAACAGGCCGCTGAAGCCTCTGCCTGCTCCACACATAGTTCTGCCAGAGAGAGAGAGAGAGACTCGGGCACATACGGTGCCGAGCCGCCATAAACAGGCTTTATGAAAATGTCGGCAGCGTTTATTGAATTTAACGGTGGCAAAGCCACTAACGACTCATCTCATCTCATCTCTACCGACGTGTCCCCCCCCCGCCCCGTAAATCCGCGCGAGCGGAATGACAAACGCGGCTGGGCGATCACAAGCGTGGCGGCTGCCTTTAACGGCTGCAGGAACATCTGCTTCCCAACAAAGGAAGCCTCTTCACTTTCTCCAGCCTTCAGCAAACGCACAAATCGTAGGGTGTTGAGCTTGAGTTTTCAGCCGTTGGTCACACGGCATCTCTCAGTTGACTTCCAATCTTCAAGGGGCGAGGAACGCTGCGTAATTGTTGTCCTGTAACTAATACCAAACCTTGACCTTTGCTCATTATTTAATGCTACCACTGTTCCCAATAGGTATATTCACACTCATATCAGCTATTCCAAATTCTACTGTGCTGCTTAATATCAACCCGGAGTGACTGAGGAGGCTTATTTCAGCTGTTTGTTGTTCTGTGAGGAGTTATTTTTTTAGACCACAGTCAATTCAAACAGTGTTTTTTCTCTATTTAACCCTATAATGCCAAATGTATCATATATGATTCATATGGTTTCTGAAGTCTTTTGGATCTGAGACTTTTTGCATCATTCAATGGTAAAAGCTTTGCTCAAACCCCAGTTCAGATATACCTGATAACAGCCAGTAGAAGACTACACCAAAATATATTTTTGACTTACTGCACGCTAATTTGATCAAAATCATTTCATTTTTTTTTCTTCATATGTTGTTGAGGGGCCAAAGAAAGACTTCAGACTAATAAAATACAATATTCTTCCTATTTTTCTTGGATCAAGCTCTAAAGGGTTAAAAAACATAAAACATTTCTCAAATTCAAGATCAGTGCTACATGCTTTAATTCCAATGCCAGCGGCAGTGAGTTGTGAGTCTGTGTTTCCTTAGAGACAGCTGCATTCGTGTGGTAATGTATAGTATCACCAAAGGAAAAAAGCCATTTTTAGGGGTCTGATGTGGAACAAACTGCCATGTTGTGTTAGCTTCGTAAAGAAGTGACTGAAACAAGACGGAACCAGAAAGAGCGTTTAGCAAAATGCGTTTCTTTTAACGTGTGACAAGAAGTGACTCCGGTGGATGAAAACAGCACATTTCTGCCAGATCCCGATGAAAATATAAGGCGAACTGGGTCTCCAACTATCCATCAAGCACGAACCACCAAGCCACAAATAGGAAGTATCATGGCTTCTTTCAATCAACGTAACAAACACGAGTTTAAGGTGGTGAAACTACAGAAGGCTCTGCGTTAGCCTCCAACGTTTCACTGTGAATGTTACTGCCTGCCCGCGCTGCTATTGTTAATTTGATTGTTTTTCTTCCATTTCGAGCACAGTCACGTGCATTCAGAAACTGATAAAACGCTGCTTTTGTTTGTCTGTTGTTGCTGCCCGGGTGACACAGTTCATAGGTGTGTTTCTTAAGAGAATGTAAACAATACGGAGAAAAATACTAAACAAAAACAAAAATGAAGCTTCTTGGCTTTGTCCCCCACGCGTTTTCAACCCTTTTCCAGCTTTTCTTGGTCAAAAATTCCTTGCTGATTTTTGCACAAAGGACTCTTTCTACCAAGAATGTAACTATTAGCTTCTGCAAGTTACACAGGATAAAAAAGAACGAAAATGACAGAAAATCATTTAGAAATGGATCAATTAAATGTTTTTATCCTTTAAAAACAAAAAACACACATACACACACCAATAAAGGAAACAAGAAAAAAAAATTAAATGAGTTAAATACAGTCCAGTATAGCTTTCAAACTGACTTCTTAATGTCCTTAATGTTTGAATACTGAGAAAAAAATATTTGTGTTAGTTTAAGCAAGATGTCACACAAATACCTGCCATTATTCTCTATTTAGCAAATGACAGTGGATTACATTTTTTAAGGTTGCGTTCATGTAGCCCACATGAACAAAACAAAACAAACACATTTCAAGTCTTCTTAAATTCAGGGATGTTCCACAGTTACATAGTTATATATGAAAATCAAACTAACCTTGATGGTCAGACTGAAGTGTCTTCTGACTCCACTTTTTCCTGGTTATTTCTGAGAGCAATGCTATTTAAACACCCCCTTTACCTACCACAAGCTCCGCATAAAAATGATCAACAATTACCGATGTTATTGCTGTTTCAAGCCTCTTTTTTCCGCATTCTTAATTATTCATTTGTTCATATGCTACGTGTAGTACATAAAATTGTTGACGGTAATCATTGGGGCAACGGCCATTAAGCCCTAATGTGGCTAATGTTTGCCTAATCAAAGTTTTATGGACAGCAATAACTTTGAAATAACATTTTTTAATTATCCTTTAATTTGAGACCCGATATTGGTGCAATCTCTCACCGCAAGCAAGACCAAAACAATAACAACCCCCGAGGGCGCAGTTATTGTTTTACACATTAAAGGTAAGAAGGCAGGGGCAAAGCACAAGACCTAGGTTTCCCTATTTTTTTTTCTCTGTTCATGAACATAGTTTTGCTCATGCAGGGATATTTATTTGCAGCTCAATAATCATTAGCAAATGTGGAGATATTGCAACAGGACTGATTTATCCTGCAGATGCATATTTTCATGATTTTTTTCAAGATTTTTAGTTCTGGGGTCTGCTTTTAAAAACAGGAAAAAAAAGGGATGACAATTTTGATTTCCAGATAAAGCAAGAAACAAAATGAAAAGAAAAGGATCCCTCCAAACTGAAATAAGACAACGGATTAACTCTGAAAATAAAAACCAAAAACCCTCAATGGCAGGGTTGTTTTATTATTGTGTAACTCGTATCACACGATGGAGCTCACAAAAGTGTGCAGCTTTTTCTCTAAATTCCCTTTTCGGTCTAATTTCTCGGTGAAGAATACAGTATTTACCCCTCTCCCAGCCCTCACCACCCATGCGCCAACGTTTGAGCGAGTTTATTAGTTCAAAAGGATTATTATTCTAATGTGAAAATGGAACTAATGGTGTGCCAGATGCTTTTTGCACAATTATCTGAGAAAACAAGTCTCAAGACAAGTCATGTGTTATTATTTGGTCATTTCTCAGAGACCCTTCAAAATTGCCCAATTATGTTCTATTAAGGCAAGGCCAACCCTGTCAATCAGCAGAGCGGCGTTTGCCCCAGCCTTCAAAGACGGTCCACTCAAGACTTAATGGCTCTCAGAAGTTCGCAACGCAGGAAAGAAGAGAGACTGTTGCTCCGTCTGATGAAGTTTTAGTCAAAAACATCATGGCATGTTAAACAGCGGCACGCTTTGTGTGGTTTTGTGTAGAAGAGAATATCGTGTCGGGAAAATACGGCATGGAAACTTAGAAAAACAGTGCATCCGGATTGATCCAGATATTATGGATCATAAATGGGGAAAACTGGGACTTTGTAACTTGGTAGTCTCTAGAGAAAAATAGAAGCACCTGCCCCCAACTGGGGTCCATCAGAGGAGTTCGAAGGTTTGTCTTTGCTTTGTGATTATTTGAGCGTTTTTGTAATTTCCCTGTGTGTGTCTGCTGTTTCTCAAACGCCTGTGATGGAGGTGGTTTCACAGTAAAGAACACGGGCACGCCATCCCACCACAGGGACTCCACACCACAGGGGGGCCCACTCTGTCATGACGGAGCTGTAAGAACAAAGCCATCCAGTCTGCATAATTCTTTACATATATATATATATATATATATATATATATATATATATACACAGTGGGGGAAATGAGTATTTGACCCCTTGCTGATTTTGCAGGTTTGCCCACTTACAAAGAATGCTTATTTTTCTTCATCGGATGGTTATCAATTTTTATAAATTCATATGTGAATTTCTGGAATTTTCTTTGGGATTCTGTCTTTCACTGTTAGAATGTACATATGATTAGAGTTATAGATCGTTGCATTCTTTGTAAGTGGGCAAACCTGCAAACTCAGCAAGGGGTCAAATACTCATTTCCCCCACTGTATATACATAAAAACACCTGTGTGTTTTTTTCACACACAGAGAGAAGAATTTCTTTGTGATCCGTATTAGGATCTACCCACAAATGGCCAACTTGGCCATCCAAGGTTTAGACAAAACCATGAGGAAGGATGATAAGTAAAAAAAAAAAGGAGTCTGAATCTATTTCTGGACTTCGGCCTTGCAGGACTTGAAACTTTAATGTCCCGTCATTCCTGATGACAAGCCTGTTGTGCCCGAAAAATCATGGGATGCCACGTTCCCGGTTTGCCGAAACTGGTGCTAGGTCAGCTCCGAACACACGTACCGACCGCCTCTGGCGATTTTTTTTTTTTTTGGGGGGAAACCCAGTTGTTCCGTTTAAGCAAAACATCTGTTTGCTTTACCAGCCGGGCCAAACCCATGAATTCTGTCACCGTGAATTAGGGAAACGGGAAACAGCGGCACCTTTGAATTTGACACCGCCGCCTCATTGGCTCTCGCAACGCATATATATTTTTTTAAAGATTGGAAAAAAAAGCAGAGCGTGCTGACACATTTTTTTCTTCGGTTATCATAGAATCTCAGTCTAGCTATTCTAAAGCCATCAGGTGAATTGAGGGGGGGGCTGGGCTGCGATAAATAAAGCTCTTGTGACATGGCCCAACGCTACAATCGGTCTCATCTTCGTGTAGCCCCCTCCCTCAGCCTCGCTCTTTGTTTTCATATCTCACTGTCCCTCCCTCTTCGTCCTACATCTCCCTCCTCTCTGTCTAACTCTATCTTGCTTGAGCGCTAGCATATGTCTCCACTCATTTCCTCCCGGCCCCCCCCCTCACCTTCCCCCTTCCGCCAAGATTTCTTCTCTTCCCCCTCTGTTCCTCTAACCATTTACTCCTTCATCTCTCCCAGTTTGACTCGAGCCACGACTGGTGCAGTTATCAATCACCAGAGTCTGAACCCAGAGGCGCCCCTCTTCCCTCACTCCCTCTCTTTTTATCTGTCTCAGTCTCCTTCCTTTTAACAAATTTGTTCCAGTTAATAAGCCCTCCCAAATGACCCCCTCCTTCTAATTAAGCACAGGCAGCATGTAGGGAAATATGATACTTAATTAATGATGAGATAAACTCTCTCTCAAGGCCCTGTCAGAAAAAAACGTGACACCCTGTTTGTTGGTTTGAAATCAAATTAATACTGTTAAAAGACGGGGAAATAAACAATGGCTGATTTCACTCTTCTCCTTCCAAAACTTCCTCTGACATGGCGATGAACACGGTGGAGCTGGATGTAGATTCTGAAACTTGGTTATTAAGTTGTAACTGGCTTGTAAGGTCATAACCTGTGCCCCACAATTTATATTGGAAGTTAAAGGGTTTGAAAAAGCAATGTTTTCAACGTGAGAGCTCTAAATGCGGTGATCTTAAGCAGAATCAACCGGCATCATTTTGAGGACAAAAAAAAGGTTAAGCTGCATCATTGAAAACTTCACTTAAATAATAATGACAAATATTGGTGTGCAGGCTGTATGCAGGGGAGATAGATTTGTGTTTCTGCTTAAATTAGCGCAGTTTTTGTTTTGTAGTTTTGCACTATGCTAAAGCAGGAAAAAACTGAAATCACTGACATTTTCTAAAGGAAATTTAAGGAAAAATCTCTCCGAATTTCAAATGATGGAAAAATTCTGAAATCACTGCATCGGTAAATTAGTCAAGGAAATCAGAAATAATTACAGGTTGGTTTGTGCCATGCAGAGTGAAGAGGTTGTACTGCTAGGCCACCATCAGGCTCCCTTTGTCAGTTAACAGACCACCATCTCAAATAACGTCAATAAAACGTCTGGTTTGATGTGAAGTTTATCCATTGAATTTCAATCCAGCAGCCAAAGCCTGGTAAGCATAAGAATTCTTTGACATCTAAACTGTAAATGTGTCGGTTCCTCAAACGTAAATACAGCTATCAGGAGCAATCTATGGCAGGAAATAATTGCCACTTTCTATATTTGATAGAACTGTGTTTCTAAATTGCATATTGGAAGAAAAAAAAACCCAATAAAGCCTTCTGAAAAGTCCCCAAATGTACCAAATATTAGATTAAACACACACACAAAGGCATTGTTAATCATGTATTTTTAACTGTACAGAGCTTGATGAAATGATGGAAGACAAAGCTGGAAACTTTGCTGATATCAGTTTGAGCTGACCCTCCAACAAACCCTGAAACTCAAACCATCAGCTCTAAAAAGCTCACGTGCAAACAATTCAAACACTCAAATGAGTCACAACAAAGACTCCTTCAATCAGAAGAAGCTCTCCGACTAGTGCCCACAAAGAAGGCAATAGACACAAACTGACAATAATTTATTCCCTCTTATCTCATTACCCTTTATCTGATGTCTGTGTTTACAACAAACTTCAATTTTCTTTAATCATGTCCAACATCTCAGTCTTTTATTATATTTTAACAAGCGTTAATTAACGACTGACACAGGGAATCACATTTAATAATGCATGGACAATATTTGTCCGGAACATATGGTGTACTATTAATATTCAGCATCAATTGTCACATTGTCTCTGGCAGGCCCTCGCAGAATTGGGTCATTTTGATGCAAATGCACAAACAAGCAAAGTTAGGAGTTGCTGTTTGAAGTCACGATTTGATATTTGAAGAATCATTTAAAAGCCGCAAACACACTGTGCTTTAAGCAAAGCTAAGATGTTGTACTAACCCCCCCCCAAAAGACCATGTTCAAATAATTTCTTGGAAACCATTATGTTAATTGGAGTTTTCCCAAGACCCTGATTTAATTTTTTTCTCATTAAATTGCAAGAAGAGCAGAAAAATTCAAAGAGGTCTGTCAAATAGGACAGGAGAGACTATTTGTCTACACTGTGTGCTGTGTTTGTATTGTTGTTAATGTCTTCATGGACTTGAAAACTGTCATTCGGGTCAGCAGAACTGGCCTAAATAGCATAAAACATGTGCTCGCTGCATATAAATTCCCACTGTACAAAGAAAAAGGGCATATGACGGTACTACTTCCTCAACCAGTCAGCTAAAATAATCATTTCCTGTGTCACTTTTGTTGACATCATCGTTTTTTTTTAAGCACGCGGCCGAGTTGTAAAAACTATTTTTACCAAGTTGGGCGCCGCGATTGTCTCCCCACTTGAGCTTCTCATGGTGGAAATCTGTCTCGACAATGACAACTACACTTTAGCTCTTGTTCTCCCTGATCTTCAAATCAAATTTGCAGCAGCTACCTTTGATATGTGCGGAGTGAGCGCTCGCATCCCTGTGGACCGCCAGAAAAATAAATAAACCAAAACTATCACATCCGCAAACAGCCAACAACAAATCTGACATATTTACCATAACAGCCTTTCTGAACTTTGGTCTAAATGAAACACATCCATAAAATAAGTGTTTGTTCTGCACCGTCCTTTGAAGTTGGATTTGTTTTTGCTCTTTAATGATTTTTTTCTTCTGATGATGATGGAAGCCGTGCTGACATCTTCTTTTGCTTCATCAAGTTCCGCTGCACAATTACATGAATTTACTTTCAATAAATTACCATCTTTGCATACATCAGTCAAATCATCCAGCTGAGGCATTCGCAAACAATATGCATTATTAATTTCATTGTCAGTGTTTATTTGGTTAACTCGTAACCGACTTGGACAGCCCATTGCCTTGATGATGCATTTAAAAGCATCAGGGTCGGCTTTTTTAAAAGGAAATCAGGGGGATGACATGCTTCCACATACCACTTCGCTCCCCGCTGAGGCCACAGAGGGGAAAAAAAGACCGAAAGACCAATCAGAAACTCAAAGGATGCGTCGTGAAGCTGTTGCAGTCGAGACAACAAAATCAGGGAGATCATCCACATCGCGGCGATTCGCAGTGAGCGGCTGTTCGCACTGATTGACTACATTTCAACCAGACAAGTTTCTGCCGTCCACAGCACTTACAGGACTGGATCTATGAGAGTGGAGATGTTGAGTTAGGGTTTATCTTCTATTAGTGAGGGGTTTCAGCCAATAGCTCCTCAGAATATTTCGTTAACTTTCCAGCATCAAACTAATGACAATAAAAATAACTAATATCTCTATGAGCGTCAGTTAGTTTGGAAATGGCTTTGAGAATCATTAAATGATTCATACTTAAGAGTCAGAAGTTAGGTTGGGTATCAGGATTCCATTCAAAATTAAAATAATTCAGAAAATTCCCAGTGCAAGGTTCAAATTGAAAAATAATCTCACATACACACATGTACACGAACACAAAATACAAAAACTTTTTTTGGGTTTCTAAACACTATGTAGCTTTTCTTGCAGAATTTGTTTTAGAAATGAGACCAGGAATAGATCAGGATCAGACTGAGTGAGAAGAATCTGAAGTGATAACATTCAAAGGTTCCCCAGCGTCAGTGAGAGGTGAGGACAGGAGGAGTGCTACAGAATGCCACACTCCAAACGGGACATGCCTGATAAGCCAAGAAAAACACAGCGAGGGAAGACGAATCAGAGCAAAGAGGCACCTGAAAGTGCCATGATGCACCCATCCATTTAGCCCCGAGGGCACCTGGAGGGTGCTCCAATGGCAGCTCTCATCTGCCATCAAGCTATCATCCCTGATGACGGCTCTGAGGAGCACTCCCAGCCACATTCTGAAGTCTTGCACTAGTTTATGTTACAGACGCACACACAAAATAAGGAGAAAAACCGCACAAGACGGCCAGTGATACACGGCGGTGCAAACATGTTCAGTGATTATATATTACCGCAGTTCTTCTGCAATTGACAAAAGCTGATGGGAAAAGACGGTTTAACACAAAAGCAGAAAGATATATTTGAATTTTTAGATTTGGAACATGTGTAAAGAGGAGAATTTCCTTATTTAGATGTACTAAAACAGTTTTAGAGTCAAGTAAATGTAACAAAATCATTTATGAAACACAACAAAACCAAAACAATTTTTTCTTGGTTTGAACAAACTGTTCTTTTTCATTGTTGTTTCTAAAATAAATAACTCTGAATCAATTCAGAAAACGACCACAGATGATTTTCTGTCAGGCTTTATGAAGCAGTCATTTCTCCAAACGAAAGCTGGTACTTTGGATGTTCTGAGGCGGAGCGTATGCTACCGATCGGAGTCATCCTTAAAGCAAATTCTTTTTAAATTCTCTTTTTTTTCCCCCCCTTCCACTGTCAAGTTTTATGTCATGCCATCAGCGCTTGATTCCAGAGTCTATGAGTGCCGGCGCCAGCTGAGATGCACGGAGAGAGCTGGGACTCTGGGAATCCTGCTCTCTCTGCCAGACCTAATGATGGCATCCACCTGCTGTTTTATGGTCACAGCTGGAGCAGGGGAGCTCCCATTTGGCCCTGGCGCACACTCTCCCTCCTCTTCCATCTCACTCTACCTCACTCCTTGCGTTATTCCCCTTTAATCTACCTTTTTTCTTGAATCACTCGCGAAAAATTTCCGTCCCAGACATCTGCCAACCTACTATCTCCGCCCTCCTTCTCCGACATCCCCATCCATTTGCCTATTCAACACCCTTCTTTCAGTTGTCCTTTCTTTTTCTTTGTGGCTCATTGCGCTGATGCTCTTTTTATGATCAACAGCCCCTCGTCTGAGCTAGTTTGGCCCCATGTGTTTCGAGTCGGGATGAAGCTGAAGCCCACGAGGTGCCGAAAAACAGCCAAATATCCGAACAATATGTCACACAGCTGCCTGATGACCCCGACCGCTCAACCTTGCAAGGCTCCGACTGTGCGTCTCCATCCTGAGGGCAACTAAAACACGAGGGCGATATGTCTTTTTCATACGGCAAAAATAGATAAATGAATGAACAAGAGATCTTCCTCTGTGATCCCGAGATTCTCGGTCCTGTCAGAACGGGTTGTAGAGAATTCCCCATCTGAGGGGCTCTGTGTTCTGGTTGTGTTCACCTTTGTTGTAATATTTCATCAAGTGTCACCTAAGTGGTGTCTCATTTGATGTGCATTAGCTGGTCTGCAAGTTAGCCATGCTTGGTTCTTAACTCATTGGCTGCCAAAGACGTCTATAGACGTCAATTCAAATACAACCGTTGACTGCCAAAGACGTCTATAGACGTCTTTTATGTTTTTCAACGCGAGTGGCTTGTATGACGATCTGCTAAAGCTTGTCTGTAAATATCGGCTTCTAGACAGAGTATGTAGTAACAAATTGACCCTCTAGGTGGCAGTGCTACTTTTGATGGAAGATTAGCATAGACTGTAGGCAAATAAGAAAAAGGTAACGCTTCGCTATGAGAGAACACGTCGCCGGTGAGACGCAAGTCCAGGAAGAACGGAATAAAGTAGAAACTAAATTTTTTTTCCTGATGAAAGAAGAGAGTCTACTCTTTCTTTTGGTGTGTTCGGTGTTTACATAGTCATAGCACAAACTATTCTGTGGCTCTTGAAAAATAAGTCAAAATGCTCAAAAAACCCTTAAAGCAGATACTTGCAGTTTGTAGCTTGCAAGTATCTGCTTTAAGGGCTCCAAGTATTAGTCCTTGAGTCTTATGAGATGGATTACCTGATAATGTAGAGTCTGGAGGTTTTTTTTGGGCATCCCCCCCATGTTAAAGCGAACTCAGCCAACAGAAATATCTCAACTGACAAACTTAATGTCTATTTCTTCCCTTGACACTTTGACTATGCTTTCCCATTGTCAACAATGACACACATGATATCCATCAAGAGCAGGAATAAAGAAATACATGAGAGATAACTCGATAGAAAGACATTGTTCAACGATCTCCGTCAAATTTCTCAACAAGTCTCACTTTCCGTCCCTTTTAATCCCCCGTCATGGTCATCATCTCCAGTTCAATCAAGAAAAAACCCTTCCCGACCACATTTCAGACAGGCAATCTCAAAGGGGACCTCATAGCAGGTGTTTCCAGACAACTTGTGACTGACTTCACCGAGGAAGATTTGAGTTTGGACTAAAAATAGGAGAAACAAATCATTTCAGGGAGACAAGCTGAAAGTACTCAACAGCAGAAGGGGGTAAAAAAAAAAAAAAAAAAAGACTAAAAAGAAAACCTCATGATCGCAACTCAGGCCCGTCAACAACCCAAGATGTCCTCAGAGAGAGGCACCGTCTTGACAACATGTCAATATCACTTTGAATGCTTGTTCCGCAAACAGCTCTTTGGGAAATCTCATTCACTTCAACAGCTTCACACACAAAAAAAGACGACGCACATTCGACAAATACGAGGGGGTGGGGGGGGGGGGGGGAGCAGTTGATCTTTGAGACGATTAAAATAAAAATAAAAAAGGAAAAAAGACTTCTTTGTTGATCACTGTCAATGCGATTACTGGACCAGACGGTGTTGTCTAACTTATGGCGAGCTAACGCCCATCTGTCTGAGATCTTACGCTCACAGGAAAGATATCTCCTTGAGTTTAGCCCCCCGGTTCGGCTACCTCTTCAATCCATCACTCACGCACCTCTCAGAAGCTGACAGGATGATTGAATATGGGCTGGTATTAACAGTGACAACTTCAGCTGCAGTTAAGCAGACCTGAGCAAATAGAGCACCCCCGCGGCACAACACACAAACACCTCCCAGTCAATCTGCAGGCATCCTGGAGAAAATAAGAAAGAATTAAAAAGAGGAATTCAACAAAGACACAACACGGCGTTGTTTATATACACACAAAGACACAAAAGTGGCTTCAGGTTTTCGCAAAGTGTTTTTTTTTTTATACGTGGTAGGCAAGGAAATAGATGTGAACAAGGGGCTCTTTTTTTAAAATGAAGAACTGCATCATAGTGAATATGCATACCGGAGCATGTCTTACAATTTCCATATTTAGCTCCACACCCTTAGGTGGTTTCCTCAGTCTCCAGGGGCGACAGCCAGTCTTGAGTGTGATTTGTCCCAGGGGCTGTTACGCGCGCTGAATAAACATGAGCTCAATCCTCCCCTTCGCTACACTTGTAAGGGGTCAAAGTTGCTATTTACAAGAACAGCAGATCCACTTATAATCAACACCTGTTTAGGGGGTAGCCGCTTCAATTACTTGTAACTATTTACCTCATCTGACAAACATCAGTCTGAACACCGGTCGACATTTTCCCCCCAAGTAAGCCTTCAGCTCTGCAGCTGCACATTTCAGAACATACAGCCATGCTTTTCTCGATGGTCTGGCGTTAAATACTGCGGCATGTGCTCGTAAATGTACGGCATTTTTTCCATGGATGCAAAGCTCGTAGCATTCGCTGCTTTTATCCTCGAGTGTTCTCCTTAACGCGCGTATCAAATATTTTCCATCAGAGACAAATTTCCCTCAGGGATGTGTAAAAAAAAACAACAACCCTTTTTCATCTAATGGGCATGACTATGAAACGATTGAAAAAAATAAAAAATAGGCCAGAATTTTGGGAGTTTTAAAGCAAGATCCAAATCGTCCTTTTTATCTAAAAAACAAACAAATGGGAAAACGTGTTCAGGTTTGTTTTAGCGTGTTCTTAAGCAGCCTTCTGAGAAGGAGACCCAGTTCTGGAAGCATGCTGGTCTCAAGCTTGACTTCAAGAGGGAGAGTAAACATACAAATATGACTCATATTCATATTGGGCAGGTTGTGTGGCAGGAAAGTTTCATCTACCAACCTATTTTTTGTGGTTTAAATGCCATGTCGTGCATTTTTAATGTTGTTACCACATAGTTTAGCGTATTGGATTAATTTAAATAAGATTTGCAGTTTGTAGGAGAATAAATAACCGATCCATGATTATTAAGTATAAAACTTTGAAAATAATTTTTCAGTGAGGAATCAAAACTGTGCTGTAATATGAAAGATTAAGCACACCCTGTGAAGAAACTAAAGGGAACCATAAAGATTCAGAGTCCTTGGAAGTTCAAACTGGCAGCCTGTATGCTGTGACGTATACAGATTTAAAATGAATCGGAACTGAGGGTGTAATCATTTCTAGTCGTTACCACATTCATATTAATAACGAACATTCCGAGTATTTCATTGTACGGTACCGATGACTAGTCGTATTTTAAACATTAATGCTGCCAGAGTTCACAACATTATTTGAAGTAGAGTTGTAATATTTACAGGCTCCACTGCATCATCGAGCCGGGAATGCTGCGGAAAACCTGTTTAAAAGTAAATCCTTTAATTGGCTTCATGCTGACTTTAACATTTGAATGGATCCAGTTGATTGAAATCCATCCCTGAAGACTGCAACCCGGTGTCATCATCTCCGAGCCATTTGGATATAAATAAGCACTAATGGAAAACGCTAGCATCCCCTTTTTGCCTTTGGAGCTAATAAAGAATGATTTAGCAAACGTGCAGAATTTCCTGAGCTTTGATGTTTTAAGAACTTTTTGAGGAATAGTTAAACGTTGGCCAGGGTTAAATAAAAAAAGCACATTATTCACAGCAGAGAAGTTACACAAAGGAGGATATTAAATCAGTAAACTGGCATCGACTGTAAAGGTTCCCATCCATCCTGCAGCTGCCTAAATCCATTTACTTTCCTTCCAGTTTGTTCAGTGTCAGATAACCATCTATTTCTGGTCATGTCTCTTCCTCACAATCTATTCATGGTAACCCATTTCTCTCACTTTTCCCCATGAAAAATAAATACAATAAAACTGTCCGAGACCTCTCTTAAATATTAAAGAGACTTAAGTGCCCAAAATGAGGTTTTACCTATGGATAGAGCTCAGTATTAACGATGGCCCGGGCTCCATGTTCCATCACTGGCCTTAATGACCAACTGTAAGACAACCATTAATCAGTGTTGACATTCCACAAAACTGTCTGATAGTCCCAGCTGGTTTAATCTAAATGAAGAATTCCAGAACCTCTTAAGAACTCAGAGTTCTTGTCAGCATAAAAACAAAGTTTTCTTCTTTTTTCTTTCTCCCTGAAACCAGTTCAAAGACATAAAATGATTCCCTGTTGCCATTTTTTCCTAATTGAGAAACATATTGCACGACTTCAGTAAGCAACCCACTTTGTCTTTTTTTTTTTTCCCCACTGCAAAACTACCTCCCTTGTTCTTCACACCAATTAGGGAATAAAAGAGAATTTGTCTTTGGACCTTCCCTCAGTATGTGCTCCATCTCCCCACTAAATCATTCAACAGCACTGTGCTTCTCATTAGCCCGCTTAGCAAAACTTCTTCAAAAATCACATAAATCAGCACAAGGGAATAAAAATTAAATCCCTTCCTTTAAGCTGTGGGGATTTTCTTCAACACTTTTCTTTAAAAAGCAGTGCGGTCCTGAGGGCTGGATGTGCTCCACTCGTGAGATTTGTTACACTGTGGTCAGACCTGAGTGGTTGCCCTTAAATACGTATTCGGGTATTTAATGTTGTGCATGTCGGAAATATTAATAAGTAAGGATGCACAATATGGACTGGTGGACGGTCCAGGGTGTACCCTACCTCTCGCCGATTGACCATTGGGATAGAATCCAGTCCCTCTGTGACCCCATTTGGGAATAAGCCGTTCAGAAAATGGATGGATGGATTGTACAAAATGCAGCAGTACAAACTTAACTACAATGAAATCCTAAAGTTGTAACCCTCCTATGTACATCATTGTGTATCTACAGCGCCCTCCACAATTAATGGCACCCCTACTTAAGATGTGGTTGAGGATTTCTAAAAATTCTCAATTTTTTCAAAACAACATAGAACCCAAATGCAAAAAAAAGAGAAAAATCCAACCTTTTATTTAAATACATTACTTTGGGGATAAAATCACACATTTAGAAAATAAAAACACGTGAAATCACATGTCCCACAATTATTGGCACCCCTAACAGTTATGCTGAAAAATGTAATTGATTTCCTTTAAATATATTTTGCTGTAGTTGCTAAAGTTGGTCAGGGTGTCTAGGAACTTTTAATTAGTAATTCATGACTTCCTGTTTCCCTGTTTCCCTGGAGTATAAATATGAGGATTTCACGTTCTTTATTTTCTAAACGTGTGATTTTATTTTTACCACCAAAGTGATGTATTAAAATAAAAGGTTGGATTTTTCTCTTTTTTTCATTTGGGTTCTATGTTGTTTTTTTTTTTTCAAAAAGAGAATTTTTAGAAGTCCTCAACCACATCATAAACAGGGGTGCCAATAATTGTGGAGGGCACTTCATATGTACCAGTTATTCATTTGAACAACCATGTAGAAGTTAGATGTAATATATCAGGCTGTATTAGACCAATGGTGGGAAACTATATATTCATTTTCAAATATTCTACCAAACTTATTGTTGGCTAAGAAACATAAGCATGTTGTTTGTCATATTCAATCAACAACTAATTAAATCTATCATGTTGTGATGTGAATACAGGAGGTGGAAACAGGCCTTCTTAAGGCTCCAAATTCCTAAGACTTGATATTTTTTATATTCAAATCAATACCACTCACCCATTTGTATGATTGAGCAGTTTTCATAAAAGCGATCAAGCAAACTGCAGTTTTAAACCGTTTTTATACTTTAAAGCTGTTTATATTAATGTCCAGCCATTAAAAGAGTAACTTGGATGGCATGTTAAACAGGTTCTTATTGAGATCTTTAAAACGTCCAGTTGCTGAATACTGAGGAGATTTCTGGGCAACAGATTCCTCGTCTAGTGAGAGTCAGATACGGGAACTGTTAAACTGTCAAAGAAAAGAAGAGTGTTCAATTTCAACCATCAGCAAAAGTCTGGTTTTCGAAATGCAAAAAATCAATCCTCTTGAGTTTTTATTTTGCACTGCAAGAGCTCCAGATTTTTATTTTTTTGTGTGTTTATTTCGCCCCCCTGTTCCCGTCCGCCTCCCAGAATGAGAGTCGTTTAAATGCAAGCCAACATCTGACGTTGTTTGGACTTGGCTTATTTATGGAGGGTGATGGCTAGCCGCTGAGATGCAGGACTCATTTGGGACTGGACCAGTCAAATCTCGTCAGGCCCGGGATGACTAGATGAAACAGCCGTTCAAGGCCCGTCCGGACAGGTTTGCGTTCAAAAGACAGCATGGCATGAGGCCTGGGAGACGCAACCGCCCATGGGTCTGTTTATAAAAAAAATAAACAAACCGAGGAGAGAAAAGGGGGGGTTAAAAAAAAGAAGAAAAAAAAGAAAAAGAGACCAGTGAGGGATGGAGAAAGGAAAATATGATTTATTTAGTATGTTTACCGTTTACTTTTTCCTGGAGAGCAGATGAATTTTTTAAAACAAAAATCAGATAAATAAATAAATAAATGAATAAAATGGAACAGAAATAGGAAATCCCAAATGTGAAAAAGCTTTAACTTCTTGTCAAATCTGATATCGGCACAAATCACCTGTTAGTCTTTAACAATGAAGTTCTTTTGTTGTTCTTTTTCCCCCATCCTGCTCGGTAAAGGTGATAATTAAAGTTATTACACAGTGGGTAACTTTGTATTTTTTCATTTGATTAGATTTTACCAATTAACAAGGAACAGGATATGGAGCAAATGTGTAAAAACCGAACTGATCCACACGTGTGTACAGTGTCAGTGGCAAACTCCTGCAAAAAGTTCATGAGAGAGAGGAAGAGGTTCAGTCTGTTGCTCCCAAAGTGGCTTCATTTTTGTCCTATTTTTCAATGAAAACGACTTCCGAATTATCTGAAGAAACCTGAAATGGATGTTTCAACTAAAACTAAACAGAAAGCTTGTAGCCAAACACTACTAAATGTAACACTGGCGCCTTAAGGTTAAAGGACCATGCTGAATGGATACCCAGAGCCCTCTAAAGTGAAAAGGGCATGAGGTATTTTCAGTCAGCTCCACAAAAACGTCATCCCAAACCACTCATTTAATCTGAATAAGGATATCAGCTTTTGAGACGGAAGAGAAATACCAGTTCCCCATAGAAGTGTTTCTTTTTTTCTAAATGGCAGAACGGGACAGAGTTCTTAAAATCAACACAAATTATCAAACTGCCTTAAATATGAGGGAGAACCAACAGCAAAACTCTGCAATCAGCAATTTGTGCTGGACATTGTGTCAATGCGTGAAACTTTTAAGAGGAAATGTCATGATGTCACACGTCATTCACCACTGGCTTTGCATTGAAACAAATAAATAAAGAAATAAATGCAATTAACATCCGATAGTTAGTTTTTTCTTTCTTCAGTCACTATAACATCATCAAAACTGGCATTTTGAAATGGCAGAAAAACCAGATGCAGTTCCTCAAGAGGACACAGGAATAACACAAGTGTCCACCATTAAACAACTTAATAAATAAATAAATAAATCACGGGCGGCGATGCAAATGAGGGTTACAGTCAGACCACTTTGAGGCGACTTTGTGATGCAGCAGCTATTCATCACCGAGGCTCAAGATGCACTCGTTGCTGTCCTTAGCTTTATCTAATGAAGCCCCGTATGCAAATGAGCCTGCCCTTTTTCCTTGATTTTTCCTTGACTAGGTTTATAGCTGGATGTGGGAAAGTGGGCGTATCGATATATGGCAGAAATGTTACAACAGACGCACCATAAATTCACGGGATAATGTATGTATGGAGGGCACGATATATAACGAGAATAGCATTTTCTGTTGTAGTTTGGTGCATTTGCCTATGGAGTCCAGCTCTTGTTGCATGCATTGCATTTTGACTGCGGAGTATTTTGTCAGTGCGGTATACTCAGTTTGCAGGTTTTCTTTTGAATAACATGACACGTGTAGCTAAAACGAAGAAGCCGATAATGAAATATTTAAACCCTTCAGTTGCATGTTCATCCAACGTTCCCAAGTGATGTCCCTGTCCATGTAATGCTTTAACATAGGCATAAACAAAGAAACTAAAAGTTTTACCCGAGCTCAATTCTCAGCTGAGGATCCTTACTTTGAGGTTGAACAGGATAGCTTGGACAGAACACAATCAAATCAAAACTGTTGCTAAAAATATTATCTCCTTTGGTTTTGAATGTCCAGTCTATTGATTGATTTTTGGGCCTATTCAGTCACAAATCTGGCCTTGATAGAGCAGCCTACGGCAACAATCAATCAGGATACTTTAAGACTGTTAGAGAACTTTTCAAAATTCCCTGTTGATCTCCTCATTTTCCCATAAAACCAAGCTTGACTTGGCATTAAAAAAAAGAAGTCAAAACCTGCTGAATGAAATTCATAAGGAGAATATTCAACTGGTGATGAATCCAGTGAACTATGTAATAGAGACATTTCAACAGAATGTAAATACCTCTGTGAAATATATGCAGACAAATTAGAAGGGCTCCAACTTTATACTAGGCCTTGCAAGTACTGACCCACCTTAGTCTTAAGGTAGGGCAGGGTAGGAGGTAAAAACGTACAGAGCAACCCAAACAAGACCATCCTTTCTTTTAAAACTACTGGGATGGATTGTGTACAGCCAAAAATCCCAAGAAAAGTCAGAGAAAATCCCCTGAAACAGCTGGTCCTTAGAAAAGCTAAATTAAACACTCTGCAGGGTAGAAAGCAGCTCTGAATGTTTTCAGAGCATTAGGATTTCATCTCAACCCCCAAAGTGGCGTGGAAAAGGAAAAAAGCGTGTGGAAATGAAGAGGGAGCAGAGCAGTCGTAGAACATATTGCCAGACAGCAGCCATTAGCCTGAGAGCTGCAAAAAAAGCACATCAGGGGAAAACTCAAAGAGATGGAGCGGCAACAAAGAAAGACAGAGAGAGAGAGAAGGTTTGCGAGCGGAGATGTGGGAGAGAGCGGAGTGTGCATGGACTGATTGCCGTTGATCTTCACAATAAGCGGGGCCGACAAGCGGCAAGCCGACTCTGCTCCGACACTAATTGCCCGTGAAAGGTGACCCGCGGTGAGGCGCGGGCCGCTCAGCTCCGATCGGGCCTCGCCGCGCGACGTCCGCCCTGATCGCACGCGACACCAGACAGCCGAGCACTCACACCGGCCACCAGCCCCACCCGCTCAGCAGCCGGAACCCATCTGAGGAGGGACACAGAGACTGGAAGTGAGGAGGATGGGGATGGGGATGAGGATAGAGGGGGGGGTAAGGAGTCGGAGGATTGAAAGAGTGAGGGGGAAATAGAAACAGGACGAGGGGTCAGGAAGAATAAACTGATGGAGCGGTAGAAAAAGGGATGGAAACAGGCCGGGAAGCTGGAAGACACTGGTGGTGGACTAAAAAAAAACCCCCAAAAAACATCAGTGTTTCTCCTCAACATCTGTTGCCCCTGACTAATTTGTTTTAAAAAGTTGTAGTGATTACCAGTGCTTATACTAATCTATTAATTTCCTTCTACTAATTCATCTTTTTCAAAAATCAAGATGGAAAAATCACATCAGGAAATGTTGAATTGAAGTAGTGTGTCTTTAATTTATTGTCTGTCTCTAATTTAATCCACTAACCATTTATATTTAGTCGAAAAAGGGCAAAACACAGTTGGAAAAAAAACTAAAGAGACCAAAAACATTCAGAATATGGCACAAAAGCTGTTTTGTTGTTTCAGCTCCTTGTGTATGCTCATGTTATATAAAAGAGAAATGCAAAAATCCCCAAAGAGTAATTACATAGCTGTGTTTTTTTTAAGTAAACGAAAAAAAGGAAGAAAGACAACTAACTAGAGATGTAAAGAATCCACTCATCGTATGTAGTGAGGAACACAAACATGCTTTAACATAGTTGCTCCAAAGAAAATGCGATAAAATTCTTATAAAAAGGCAAGTACCTTCCTCTTTAGTTCTGCAGAAAAGTGTGCTCTTATTTTAGGTTTGATGCTGAACACATCAGCACAAAAATCAGCTCAAAACACTGTTCATTGGTGGATTCCAGCTTTCACATTGTGAGCGGCCTTCCAAACTGTTCGATGTCACACTGGACAGGCCTCGAGGTATTTTTTGTTTGCACAGAAAAGTTACACTTTAAGCAAAGACTGTAAACACAAGTCCAAAAGTTTAATTGAAATATAATCCTGACAACAGGCGAGTTGAGGGGGGAAAAAAAACTATCCGCATAAAACTGATGAAAACAAAGGAATTCAGTACTTGCCTTTAATGATTTCTAAATACAGTCATCATAGACCTCTCAAAACTCTGGAAAAAAGGGTGGAGAAACAGGACGAAAAATATGATGCTGACTGATGATAACACGGTCGGTGTGAGATACGAGTGGGAAGAGATTGTTGTCCTTTGAGCACATGGAGAATAAAATGGCCGGCCGAAATTTGGCCACAGATGAGATCTCTCCAATAAGAAGACTGTGACCAGGCACAGGCCCTCCTCCTGCTTCAACAGCCTTCCTGCTTTATCCAGGACACACAATCAAACACTGCCCTCGTTTCTTTGGTTTCCTGCGTTTAAACCTGGCGGAGATAGGCCTGAAATCAGTGCACACATATGAAATGTCTGGCCAACGATGCATAGTTAAAATAATTTACGTGCAATTGGATCTGAACACCTATTATCTGCTCGCATAATACCTAATAATTCTCCTTTATTGTAAATGATTTAAAGGAACATTTGACAACTAATAGAAACTTCGAGAAACATTTTTAATCATTGATTTCCCCCCCCCCCGCCTGGTTTTAAGAGGTTATGAGAGGATAAAGAAGAGAGACATGCTGGTATCTTTTTACACAGTGGAGCCAGACAGCTGGAGCCCGGTGTGGGGGAAGGAAAGCGGGCAGGCTACAGGCCATTTTCCCAGCATAGATACGGAGATATTGGAACGCAGTGGCCATTAATAACAACCGAGTTGTCATCTGCGCAGTCATTGACCCCAGACCGGTCAATAAGTGAGAAAAAAAAAAAGTGTGTGAAAGGCGGTATGAGCTAAACCTAAATTGCAAAATCAGATAGCATAAATGTCACACGTATTGCGTTTAAAAGTGTGCTTAACTTTAAAAAAATATGTATTTTATCATCAATTTAATATGCAAGTTGCACTATTACAGTTTGAAATGTGAGTGTGGATGCTATTGAGGCTTAATTCAGCTTGTGGTTAGCACCACCCTTTGGCTGTGCACAGTACTGTATTCTAGCATCACAACATGTGTGGTTCATGGTAATTAACCTTCTTGCACATTGCCTGCATGAATTAGAACTTCATTTTGAGCACCATTTCAGGTGTTGGTGAAAACATGCCGGCGCTCATTCACGTAATGATCCGTGGCAGCAGGTCAGGTCTTCTCTGCCGCAAAGCATCCAAAACCAGAGTAACCATGCGCTGACAATATACTATCAACATACTTACTGTAATTTTGAATATTAAATGGCTCGATCGTAGTCAGATAAAATCCCTCCCTTCGGGTGGAAGACGAGAGCTGGGTTTAGAGAATATATCCAAGACAAATCACACTTGTAGTGAACATCACCGAAGCCAGAAAAGGCATTTCAGACAAAATATTACCAGCCAGAAAAACGGAGGCGACAACTGAGGCAGTCTGAGACTGAGAAATTGTCAGAGAGCATTAGCTCAGAGAATAATGTGAGGTGAGCAAAAATAACAGGAGTGGCAGAAAGAAGAAGTAGTCATTCCACTTATACACTCAATTAGATAAATGTGCCTTTTGTGTAACAGTAATCATGGTATTCCATGCTGTCACTTTCTATCTAATTGCTCGCCGAGCAGACTTGCTTTCCCCGTGACACGGCACCGCTTTCTGACTGAGGACACGCAAGACAGACACGCACCAATTAAGCCAGACTGCAGAGCAAGTTTTTGGTTACCTGCGGCAGAAGCGCGGCACAATAAGATGGTGTCATTTTTACAACATCGGCCCGTGAACACTGTAAAACAATGCTCAATTATAGTCCTCATCAGCCGAACGCCCAGGCTCAAACAAGACGTTCAGTTGTACTTTTACATCCAGACACGAGTGTGTGAGGATGAGAGAAACACAAAATAATTCAGTTGATGATAGAATTGCAATGTGAGATCAATTGGTGGATTGAACAGGGCAACTTTCCCAACTTTCCAACAAAATACATAAAATAAATCTTCTGCAGGTTATAGATTCAAGTGAAATCACTTCAGAGTTTAAACAGCTTATAAAATACTTGACCAGGGAAACAAGATCAATATATGATGAAGTAAACAAACGCTGTAAAAAACTCAAAACTCACGTTGTATATGCCAAAGTACTTAATAGTTTGGGTTGATAGTTTTCATGATCTGACCCCCCTATGGAGTTGGAACAAATATTTTTCCAACAAATTAAAATAATTTAATAAATAAGCTCTTTACTACACATTTTATTGAGTCAACTTAAATAATATGTTTTGTTTTATCCATCCATCCATTTTCGTAACCACTTATTTTCTAATGGGGTCACGAGGGGACTAGAGCCTATCCCAGTGGTCAATGGGCGAGAGGCGGGGTACACCCTGGACAATTTGGAATGTCCAGTCAACCTAACATGCAGGTTTTTGGACAGTGGGAGGAAGCCGGAGAACCCAGAGTGAACCCACACAAACACAGCGAGAACATACAAACTCCACCACAGCACTGTGCTGCTCTTTATATGTTTCATGGTACTTCATCTATAAAGTATTTTAAAGGTGAAAATTGTTTCTGTGTAAACTTTAAACTTAAGGAAAAAAAGTGTCTACAGAAGGATGGAGACTATTCGTGAATGCGTGCTATCTAATAAGTGTAAATGAACTGTCGGCTGAAAGTTGTTTACAGTAAATACGTCTATTTGCGGCTTTGATGGAAGGATTTTGAACCTGAGTGTCAAAGCAGAGGAGATAATCTGCGGTTCCAGATGATAATCAGTGTTTTTTAAAGTTCTTCAGTGTTGCATATCCATGAGACATCTGAGGGACTTTCTAATTAAGAATTTACCACTCAGGCATTTTCTGTGCCAGTTTCTTTTAAAGCTGTTGAAAAACTTCCAGAACTTACACAGGTCCTGTAGACTTTGTAGATCTCAAAATCACGGAGCTTTGCTAGGCTTCCCCTGGAGACCGTCCCCGAGATTTCCCTTTGTGCATTTCCAAAAAAGCTGCTCGGAGCTGCGACTGATACGCGGTTTAAGATGCTAACACCTCGCCATTAACATGTGGCCAGTCCTAGCGCCCTCTCATCAGCGCCCCAAGGGTTTCCTCCTCTGAAATGCTCTTTTAGCAGCTCCCTGACAGGCGAGCGCTTGGCTTTCCAGTTAATTAAAGGGAAAAACATGGCCTTAACTGGTGCATGGTTGCACCCAGCCTGCATAATGGGACGTAATTAACTTCCCCTCATCGTTACTTCACTTCAAAGGGTCGGTTTTGAGTCAGCCATGCAGACACACACACACGGAGATGCACACACATACACGTAAAGACGTGAATGTATGACTGCTTGTGCACACCCAGAGAAATAGATCCCCATAAGTCTCCTGAGGGAGTTGCACATGAGAGCCCAAAACTGTCGGGCAGATTCAGGAAAGAGAAAAAAAAAAAGATTCCTTTTGCTAACTTATGAGTGAATGCTAGCTATGAACGCACACACATACACACACACACACACACACACATAGCCTGTAAAACGGGGTCTGCTCTATAAGTTTGAATGTAGAGTTAAATTTCGGTCGTCACTTTGCTCCGCTAGGCTGCCTCCCTGTTCCTCGGCGTGATAAAGAAGCATAAATCTCGAAAAGTGTTGGAGACCGTAGCGAAGACATTACAAAGCACCTTTCATTCTCGTCTCATCCGTTCTCATCTCCTTTCTGCTGAGCGAGGGCGGATTCCCAAGTTTCAGGGTCACCTGACAGAGATAAAATCATGAGTACTCAAAAGGTCCTGCACCTCAGCGGGGGAAAATTTACACTCACAATCACTGTTTCATCTCAGCTCACAGATTCACTGGTCCTCTGTGGAATGTCAGAAAACTTTGGAATTCCGATACAATGTATTTACAGATGGAATGCATTGGAGTAAAAATGTATGGTGTGGGTATCATACTCTCTTTCCTTTGTCTTTTTTCCAGATTTACAAGGCTACAAATAAAACCACCACACACACAAACTCACAACTGTTTCTTCAGTGTACGGGTGGAAAAAAAAAGGGAATCTGAAGGCTGACATCTGCCACATGGGTTTGGGTCGAGGTGCGTCTAGCTAAACCCGCCGAGCGACGAGGCTCAGCCAAATCGGACTGATGGCGGGGCTCTGTTTGCCTTTTTTCGCCGTTATTTATTCATGTGTTTATTCCTCCTGTCGTTCTCCCCACTCCGATCCAACGCCCCTTCCATCCCCTTCCTGTCTCTTTCGCCGCCGGCCAATGAGGAAACAATGTCTCATTACATCAGGTGTGATGAACCCACTGCATGGCTGTGAAAGGAAAACTATAATCTGGATCTAAATCTTTCACAAGGCTCTTGAAATTTTGACGGAGCGAGGGACGTCTGTTCGGATTTGCACACTTGAGAGACAAAGAACTCATTTCGTGGACTGATGCAAATGATGGCGTGACATTTGAAACCTTGTCGGCCGTTAACATCTCCAACAAATGTTGATCTGTGTCCTGTGTGATGTGTCTTTGGGTTGAAATGTGCTTGGTGGCTGCTACAAGTGATGATGGTCAAACGGTTAGTCACAGAATGGGGTCTAATTCGAGCACATGGGATGGTCATCGGTGGTGGGCACCTCTCTAACCCCCCGGATTACCATGTGTGAACTCGGTGAACTGCACACACACACACACACACACACACACACACACACACACACACACAC